>LQNS02277718.1:22603749-22615700 GCA_001587735.2 Parhyale hawaiensis
ATGTAGCTCTAGACGGTTGCCGCCACAGGCCGTCTTAGACACCGCCTAATGTGTCTTATACGTACAGTTCCCAATACATGGATCTAGTGACGTATGGAGTTTCCCTTCTCCCATGCATCCTTTAGAGAAAGACCACACGTCGTCTGACCACCCCGAAACCTGCATCCGCGGTACCAGCCAAGTATACTCAACAGTATGTCCCGTGAAGCACTGGGTAGCACGATCCCTGCGATGCGCTAACAGGAATGGGTTAACATATTCCCCATACTGGCCACCATATGTTAACCCATTCCTGTTAGCGCATCGCAGGGATCGTGCTACCCAGTGCTTCAGTGGACATACTGTTGAGTATACTTGGCTGGTACCGCGGATGCAGGTTTCGGGGTGGTCAGACGACGTGTGGTCAGTCTCTAAAGGATGCATGGGAGAAGGAAAACTCCATACGTCACTAGATCCATGTATTGGGAACTGTACGTATAAGACACATTAGGCGGTGTCTAAGACGGCCTGTGGCGGCAACCGTCTAGTGCTACATTGCCATGATCAGTGTCCGCTCGAGACCCGACCGAGTATTACCATGCCTCGCGAAAATATTGGAGCGGTGTTCCACACCGTAGTGGACTAGTACGAGCACGTAGGCCATCCACTTGACTCCCGACAAACATTGGCTAGGCATTGCGCGCAATATGCTTGGTGACATTTACTCCCTACAACATGTACATAAAATACTCAGAGACTTAACATAAACTGCTAACACACGAGCAATTTTCACATGTTGCTCACATTTAAACGAAGTTCAAGTACTAGTGCGTTGAATTAACTACGGATAATTAATAATCTTATTTGAAGTGCCGTGCATTTAACACTTAAATGTATCAAAAAAGTTCCATACGATGACTCACGTTGTGGTAGTGTTTGGTAGTGCCTTCGCCCCACCCACTGTGGCCGGCGACCTGCCACGCCATTGGCTGCCGTGAGACTGTACTTGCTGAAAGGTTCAGGAAAAAAAAAATTCGCGACCCGGGCGCGCTAGACACATCAGGCGAGCCTGGCGCCTTGCGCTGCTCAATGTCGTCAGCGTTCACGCTAACGTCCACACCAGCCCCATACCAGCGTTACTGCAGCTACACCAGTGTCCTTCACTGACGAATTGCAGCCAGCGCCTCGAAGACTGCAATTATTAAGCTAAGTAATCAATTTGTATAGTTTGTAAGATTAAGGCTTGTTGCTGCCCGTAGGAGGTCTCGTAACTGGGCAAGAAATTGACTGCGTACTATCACGGACTCGCTGCGTGACCGCCCGCGTGACCGCCTCTGGTACCGTTAGAGTGGCCATTGTGACGGAGTCGTTGTTGCAGTGCGGACACGCTCGGTGGAGCTCCCTAACTTTTCTATTTGACGCCAGCAGTCGTTTCAGTCTCAAGTGCCGGGGAGTCTACATCATATTAGCGATTTTTAAAATTCAACCCCCCCCTTCTTCCTTCGCGTATCAGCTGTATCAGCTTTACTTTACCTCAAGCCCATTGGGTAAGTGTTTTCACATACTAGGATTGAACTGCAATTATATGCGACTTTTCCAAGAGTGAGTGAAGCGTTAGTTTATGACATATTGTGAAGAGATTTTGCAGTTAAGGGATTTTTATGTTGATACATTTTTATTTCATTTTCCAAGCAATTATTGAACTGCTATTTAAAGTCAAATGTAGCGAGACAGATGCTACTGTAACTACCACTTCTGATGTTAACACTAATTTCCGCGTTTTAAGTTTTGATGCAGCCGATCGAATCGTGCAAATGACGCATGGCGCAGTATATTGAGAGAGGGTGGCATTGTCGTTTATGGTAATTTAATTGGTAATTATGGTAATTTAAGTAATCCGGCCTCGCCGTTAGCGAAATTGTAACTAGTGCTCGTTTGGGCAAATTGTTATTGCAGCCCTAGCCGCTGTGGAGGTTAGGACAAAAATTGAACCAACACTGACTACTTATTATATTTATTGCAAATGTTGTTAGGTAGAGTTTTGGGTTGAGAAGTATTTGAAAATTTTGTGCGGCAAGGTAACATTAATATAGTTGTCATACTGTAAATAAATTCGCCACCGCTAGTTGTTATAATTTGACAGTCTTAATGTCAATAATTGATATTGTGGTAACTATTGTACAGTGAATACGTGTCATATAGTAGTTTGCATCTATGCACCATAGTTCATTGAAGGACTGCCGTTCATTGTTGAGAGTAATAAGATAGATCGAAGGGTTAATGAGTGACTCAGAGAATCTTGATGATAGCCTAGAATCGGTTGAATCGATTAGACAAACCAAAACGCTGACAAGGCGTGGTAAGGTGTCTGTGTCCCGTTACGTTGATCAAACCGCTGCCATGGATAATACCGGGGCCATCCCCAAAACTACCGCAACTGCAGCTACGGCTGTTGCTACCACAGTCACCGTGACCACGGCTTCTACACCTGCCGTGACCGTGTCTTCACCCAGCGTTAACCCTACATTGTTGGTGAACGATAGCGTGAATCTGGCTGCGAAGATAGCAGCAGCGATGCCGCGTTCGGGCGCAATCCTTTCGAGCGCGGAAATTCCAATTTTCCGAGGTAGAAAAAGGGCATCAGATGCTCAGTTTATGGAAGTAAAAATTTTCACCACCCATATGGCCGCTTTACGGTCATATATGACGATGCTTGCCGTGAATAGTGAAAAAGACAAGAAAGATCTGCTAGTCCGATCAAGTCATAAGGAGAGTAGTGATTTCGGAGGGATAGTAACCAAACTAGTCCAGGCAAATCTTGACATGAAATTCAAGGAAATAGTAAATGTTCTTCATAATATTTATGTGACACGCGCTGAAAAAAAGTTTGCATGCGCTTGCGACGGATTTGGCGAGGTCAGAGCTGTCAGTGTTTGCAGCAATCCTCGTCAACACAAACATAGCAATCACGATTCTTTCACCTCTATTTACGCAAGAATTTTGCAAGAAATTATTCATGAGACCATTCACTACTACTTAAGAACTGTTGACGAGGATGGTTGACACAGTCCGTAACTACCCCTCAAACAAACCGATTCTTGCGAGGCAACAAAGACCCGTTGATGTTTACCACAGTCAAGAGTACGTAAAAGCAAGTACGAGCGACGATTCGGAGTGTCCTGAAACGTACTATACGACTTATAATCGAGGACGTCAATTCTAAGGCAGACCATATAGGCCGCAATACAGGAACTTCAATTGCCCTGGAAGTTCTTACAACACAGGTTATTTGGGCGATGAGATGCCCGCTGGCACACTAGAATGCCACGTAGCGAATCACACCACTAGCCCCGCCAAACGCCCTAGGCAAAATGTGCAGAACACTTTCCGCGGAAATCCACAGCCCGCTGGGAATCCAGAGCCCACTGGCAATCCACCGCCCGCTGGTAAGCAATGCAAATTCTGCGGACGTGCTGGACATGAGGAAAGCAGTTGTTTTAGAAAGAGGGAAGGGAAAGGAAGCGGTTGTTTTTTATGCGGATCTGAAAAAAACATTGGGCTAGTACTTGTGACGCACCAGGTTATGTAGTGTACAGCTAGGAGAGGAGAGGAGCGTTTCAGTGAAAAAAGAGAAGGTGGCAGAGTAAATGTACATGTGGCTGAATCTGCTGAGAAGCCTGTAGAGGGTTCTCAGAATTTTCCATAGAATCTGTAAATAGTGACGTTGCGACTGTAGAAAGAACTGAACCCATTGGAGATGTGAAGCCTGGTACCCACGTTAATCGAAACACCGATGGCCTTCATTTCGAACTCCACCGTTCGAACTTTCATGAACAAGGTGACCCATTGTTTGATTGTAGAAATAAGTTTAGTTGTTTATCAGAACATGAGTTAACGAGTGACAGTAATAATACTGTAGAGGCATGTTTATGCACAAGTGTTATTTCTAATTTGAAACCTAACGAATCAGTCGAACTGCGCAAGAAAATGACAAACTGATTTCTATCAGAACATCTAACAAACCTACCATTGTCCTAAGTAGTGATAAACAAATTCTGGACGCCTTGTTGGACACCGGATCCGATAAATGCCTACTTAACTATGAAAAGTCAACTGTTTGCAAAATGAAATTAAACCTAGCAATCTGAAGGTACGAGGAGTCAATTGGAAAAGTCCAGTTATTGGAAAAGTGAAATTAAATCTTGAACTCCCAAATAGGAAAGTGTAGTCTACCGATGCACTGATAATTAAGGACGGACACTTTACTTATGATTTAATTTTAGGTAGAGACGTCCTCCAGAATGCTTCAATTGATCTGAGAAAAGGGAGAATGATAGTAGAAGGGCAGTCGATAGATTTTCAAGACAAAGATATATATGCCCGGAAACAGAGTGAGATAAGGAACGTTTTCGAAAGTAGTGAATGTCTTGTTGCTGACATTGTGCGTCAAGTGGTACGCCATAAAAGTTTCGTAAAACAAAAAAGCACGAACAGTAAGAAGGAAAACGTATCCAAAAAAGTCGCGAAACCCACTGCTGTTAAAAATAAAAGAAAGAGTAGGAAGCGCAGAAGAAAGAGAACTGACGGTGATGATGTGAATAATGCTGAGAATAGTGCCAATAGTGGAAACGGCCTGGTAAAAGTTACGAATTCTGCTAGCAAATGTGATGAGGAAGCCAATGTTTTATATAATGATGAAACTGTTGTAAATAATGATGAAGCTGCTGAAGCAGAATAGAGTGAAAGCACATCTAGCGTATCGCAATATGGGAGATTTTGTAGTGAAGCCGTAGTTCACATGGTGAGCTTTAAAGAATTGTTACGGATTCGTATGAGAGGTTGAACCAGGTGACTATATTGTACAGAAGAATTTTCTAAGTACCGGCGTGTGTGTTGCAGAATCTCTGGTCAGTATTGATGAATCATGAACTTTACATATCATGATGTTAAATCCAACTGAGGATGATTTGTTCATTAGTGAAAATACAATGATCACTACAATCGAACCAGTTAACGATGATGTAGAAGCCGAGTTTTTTGTTACTGAAGTAGAAGCGGCTTTAAGAGAAGCTAATGAAGTAGAATCACTTGCCTCTGTTCATGAATGTGCCGAAGCGTGTGGTGGAAATAAGACCATCGTGGTAGGGATATCCAAGGGTACCGGTACCGAAGTAAGAGTCGAGAATTCTTTAGAGTTTAAAGAGTTTCAAACTAAGAAGAGCGAGTCCAAGGCTCAATCCTCTAATGATAAGCGTGAAAATTACTGCGCCGCGTCTAGTAGACGTAAATTGACTGATACAGACCTAGTATGTGACGACAGTGACTACAAACCCAAGTTAGTTACCCTACTAAATTCCTACAGAGACGTCATCAACCTCGATGGAGAGAGTATAGGAACTACACATCTAGCTAAACACAAAATAGTGTTGAAACCCAATTCCCCCGTAATTAATCTAGCCCCCTACAGGATCCCCCATCGATATCGCGAAGAGCTTGAGATTATCCACGACAAAATGTTGAAGGAAGGTACGATTGAACCCTCAACTTCCCCGTATAATTTCCCCGTTATTGACGTAAAAAAATCATGAAAGTTGAGGCCGGTAATTGATTATCGGGCTTTAAATCGTATTGTGCAAGTCGAATCCTACCCGCTCCCACGTATTGACGATATACTGTACACGTTGGGAGGCAATAAATATTTTTCCAGCGTGGATTTACGTTCAGCGTTTCATCAAATCGAATTAGAAGATGAAAGTAAGGACCTAACCGCATTTACTGTAAATTTCCAAAAAATTCCGCTACCGAAAATCAACCTTTGGCCTTTCCAGTTCACCGAGTGTTTGCCAGGCTGTTATGTCTGCAGCACTAACCAGTGTGATTGGAAAACTTTCTTTCGTTTTTTTAGATGACATCCTTATTTTCAATCGGTCAAGTGCCCAGCATTTGAGCGATATTCAGACGATCCTACACCACTTACGCGCCGCAAGCTTGTCTATCCGTCTGGAAAAGTGTAAATTCTTTCAATCTAGCATAGACTACCTAAGCCATAACATTCCCGTGGACGGCATTAGATGCACACTATTAGATAAACTACGAAATAAAGAACCGCCCACTGATGTCAAAGAACTCCAGGCTTTCCTGGGGTTAGCAAATTATTTCCGCCGTTTCATCCCAGTCTTTAGTAGAATAGCCTATCCCCTGTGTCAATTATTACGTAAGGACGCTGACTGGAAATGGACGCAAGAGTGTCAAGACAGTTACACAAAACATAAGGATTGTTTGACTTCTGACGTTGTCCTTGCCCATCCTAACTATTCAAAGCCCTTTCATTTATTTACGGATAGTTCCAATTTCGGTTTGGGTGCTTGTTTATTACAGGCCGATAATTCGAACGACAAACAGATGCGCCCCGTTGCGTACTTTAGTTAAAGTCTAAATAATGCCCAACGACGTTATAGCACCACAAAAAAGGAATTTTTTGCTATAAATGAGGCGTTGAAATTTTTTAAATACAAACTGTTTCTGTATACAGATCACAAACCTTTGGCCGCCTTTTTCAATAAAAAATTACCTGAAGACAGTACGATGGCTCGATGGACGATTAATGCTAATTTTTTTCCCCCAATCGTCAAGTGGTTCCCGGGCAAGGAAAACGTCGTGGCAGACGCCCTTAATAGATTGTACGGTGAAGTTTTGACTGAACAAACCTTGGGCGATTGTGACGAACTGACCCCTGAAACCGAATTCTTGGCGGGAAGAACTCGTTCCATGCGACGAAATAGCCGAGACGCCGAGTCGTCCGACATCTCCGGGTATGAGTCCGAAACCGAGCAAACGAACGTGCGAAATGTCATAAGGCGTAATAAAATAGCTGCACCATTACAGGAGCACATCCCCTCTGTGAAAGATATATCTTGGTCCACGAATGAGTTCATTGCAGAGCAGCGCCAAGACCCCTTTTGCATGGAAATCACTGAAGCCCTAACCAAATTAAAGATTTCCCCATTCCAAAATTTAAATGATTACTTAATTGCCAATGACAACTTGTACAAACGTAGAACAATTAATGGCCGAAGTGAGACCATAATTACTGCCGTGATGCCTAACAGCCTCATGGAGAAGGCAATAAAGTCAATCCATTACAGCACTCACACAGATTCTCTGCATACTCTCTTCAAATTCAAACTCAAGTTTTTTTTTCTATCCCTTGGAAAAAGCAATCATTCGAAAATACGTGGAGCAGTGTACTGTTTGTAAAATTCCCAACCTCCAACTCCCATTAAAATTCAGACTGCTCCCATAGCTTCCGAACCGTTCAGAGTCGTGTCCCTAGTTTTTTTGGGACCCCTACCAGTAACATTCGAATAACCGCTACATATTGGTAATAATCGACCTATTCTCCCGATTTTGCAAATTGCACCCCACCCAGGATCGTAAAACTGACACAGTTATTCAGTGCCTAACGGAAACCTTTAATGTATTTGGGTTTCCGGACGCATTATTAAGCGACTGCGCTTTGGAGATGAAATCAGTAGCAATGCAGGACTTTTCAAAAATTCACACGATTTAGAAAAAGGAAGTATTGCCGGTTTCACCGCGGTCGAACGCAATAATAATAATACCGAAACAATAAGAAAATTAACAACCTCCTACGGTTGTACGTGAATTACATTCCCCACGGGCAGAGGGACCATTTCACCAGTGCTGCAGAAAACGCAATAAATAATTCCCTAAATGAAACCCTAGGCGTAACACCCAGTTACGTCATGTTTAACAGGGATACCTGCCCGCAATTTAAGGCAGAACATTTCGAAAAAATCTACAACCTGGACACCAATTCAACGCTCGTCAAATTTAGAGCTCAAGAAGCGGCTAGAATCCATGGAAATGTCCGGAATGTCATTATCAATAACACAGCAAAGAGAAATTTTTATACGAACCTAACTCGTAAGGACAAACATTTGCAAGTAGGGAATAGGGTTCTCATAAAAAAAACACCGCAAAAATAACAAGCTAGAATTAACCTGGTTAGGCCCTGCAGTGATTACTAAGCTAAAACGGAATGCTGCAATCATAAAAATTGGGAAAGATGAAATAGATGAAAAGATGAAAACATTTCCCATCTTCTTCCATCAAAGCATTTTAATGAATGAAACAAATTTTCTATGTACCAATTATCGAGCGAATGCCTAATCAATCCCGCACAGTGTATTTGCACTGAAATGTATGTATTCCTACACGATTTCCTGTGTAACTCCTTGCGAAATGTAGTATTAAGTAACGTTTTGACGGCGTGACGATGTTTAATGAAATGGAACGCTAATTTTAAGCTTGGAATTAATTTTAAGCTAATAACTAACCGTGCCAACACTAGTTTCCGAAAGTTACCAATGTTTTCATCTTTGCGTCATTGTATACCTACCGCCCAGTTACACCTAAACTTGATTTGTAAATTAAATTAAACTAAAATTCGTCTGTTGAAATTGTCGCTCAGATGTTATCGGCATTGCGACTCACACCGGTGTAATGCTTTGTTCATACCAGCAACCCTGTGGCTGTAGCGCAAACCTATTTTTTTATTCGGATTTTCCGCGGTGTTCTGTTACCATTTTAGTTACCACCAGCCCTGATCATTAACACCACATTTTTCTCAAGCCTGAGACTTCCGCTCAACGATTAATAAAATTCTGATCAGAATAGCTGATTCTGTTCAATAATTCTGGATTTTGCGCAGCAACTAAGACCAGACATTTTCAATTAATTATCTGCTGACGCACGTCTGCGCGGATTGCGCTGAATAAGCACTTTAAATTGTCGGGCGAGAAACTTAACTCAAGGATTCGAATGTCGTGGGAGAGGAAGTGTGAGATAAATTCCACGCCACCGGTCTGGGTTGACCGGAAGTCTGAGTCTCAGGCTGACGGTTGTGACTTGTAATTTTTTCTTGTCTGTACCATCAGGCAACCAGTCACGTACTCATGTTTCACACACTCACACACACTGAAAGAAAATATTAGGACTTGGCATTTAGCATAACCATTTAATTATACTCATGTTGCACACACTCACTCACACACACTGAAAGAAAATATTAGGACTTGGCATTTAGCGTAACCATTTAATTTTAAGATTTACTATTTGTATTATTAATGCATTAATGTGTGGGCCGTGCTTTATTCTCTGTTTCGTTCTGTCCAGGCACTGGCGATATATGACCTGGTTTCGAACTGGTTGCGAGCTGGACACTCGTGTACCTGTACCTGGATACCTGTGGCAAGAAAGAAGCCATTTATTGCTCTGTGTCTTTCTTCCTACCTGAACTCCATAAACTACACACACTGGAGTTAATCTGTAGCATTTTCCAACCAGTAATTTTCCGAAACTGTAGAAACGCTGAGATGGGTAACAAAGTGACCACCATCAGTGTGGATACCTTAATGAAAGCGCTGGAAGTGAATAATGGGGTCGTAATAAGGCGTTTCCTCGAGGAAAACGCGCACCTGGACCTGCTCCCGGATAGAGTAACGGACATCATAGCCATTTTACTATTGATAATAGTTATCATTATGGCAGTAACTCTGTACTTCACGTACATGACGATGAAGACTGTCGAGTCCAAGCTTAGGGCTGATGACGCCATCCTTAAGAGACATTACCTAAATAACACCCTAAACAATGCGCTTCAGCCCCATTCTACAAGCGTTGTCTAATATCAAAGTAAACTAAAATGTAAACTTCTGTAAACATCACAGAAAAAAAATCTCAGCAATGGTTTCACCTAGTTCGTTAACGAAATAGGTAGTTAGAATTACACTAATAATTTCTACTCTTCCTATATCAAAATGTCTCTGCCTTCTTTCAATTTCACTTGCCAGCGTAGCAATATTTTGTACTGGTTGCGTCGCGGGTCTGCCAGGGTGGTCGATAATTTTTCGAATAAATTCTAGTTTTGTTAAATTAAAAGGTACTAGGGTAGAAACAGAAAAAGTTAAATGCTAAAATGAAATCCCTTCATCTCACTGTGGCACGATCACAATTTTGAAATTAAATTTAAAATTTTAATGACGAAATATTAGTCTTCGAAATAATCACCCAATTGTAATTAAGAAGGGGGAGTGAATGTGCCGCCAACACATGTTGCGTGCTGCAAGCACAGTCCCCGACTTCCGCCGAGAGTTAATAAAAGAGCTAGCTGAGATGGCAATAGTGTTCATTCTTGTCTTGCAGTCATTTTAATCAAGTCACTCAGTCACTATCAACTGCGTACAATCTGACGTTAGATCGCCACCCAGCAAGCTTTATATCAAGAATAGACACATCAGAACTCGAGTAAAATTGCACCTGACGTTCCCAGCCGAAGATTGAGAGTCATCGAATACTGAGTTAATTTTAGAACCCGCTTGAGTTCGCGTAGAACCTTCCCAGCAACTGGAAGATATAATAAGAGAGCCATAGAGGGCATAATCTGTTTGTCTCTTTGTCTGCCTGCCTGTCACCAAGGAAAACTAAACGTTAAAAACGAATTTTGACAAAATTTGCAGGGATTGTTATTTATGTTGGGAGGAACAGATGTTTCACTTTTGCTTAAGATCTGTCCATCCTTGTTGCGGGGCATGTGATTAAGATGGGCATAAATATAATTATGAGAATATGAATTGAATAATTAATGGATTGACGATGTTCCTACTGTAAATGCATGTTTATTTACGAACGATCCACTTGATCATTCTCGGAAAGTAGCACATGATAGAATTGTAAGTATGGAAATAATATAGAAAATGCATCTACCAAGTTAGACATGTCCCCCAGGGGCGAGCTATTCCCCAACCTACCTAACAAAAAGACTTAGCGATTGGTACTCATACAGCAGCTGGATCAGTAAAACACACGTAAAGATCTCAAAATATATCGGGAAAAGAGAATGGAAATTGAATACAAAGAGAAAGTCACATGAAAGCAAGAAATTAATAGGCTGTTTTGCACTCTTAGATGCAAATTTTGAGTTACCGCTGATGCCAGTAATAATTGAACACTTCGCAAGTACTCCGGAGATATATCAATGTGTAACTACGACCGCAAATATTTGAAAGTTTGGATACCATCGGAAACACAAATTAATCAGTCGAAATCGTGCTAGGTGGCAAAAACGGTGCTCTCAGGCGGCGAAGATATAATACAATGCATGTAAACAAACATTTTATCATATCGATGCTGTGTTTACGAAAACTCCAGGAAAAAGACCACGCTAGCTAAGCAAGTTATAATCATTCATTTCTCAGTACCTTTAGTTAATCTTCCGATTTCGTATTCCAAACCGCACAACCTTTTAATTACAAAGATACTTGACTCACCATAGATCAGTGCGAGCTCCCGCACGCATAAAATAGCTCGTTGCACCACATGAAACATAAGTGCATTACACTATTAGTCTCATTTTATCATTATTTTCTAAATGTTAAGCTAAGGCATTTTTCAAGTATTTCAATTTTTTTAGCGCGATAAGATTACAATGATCAAACTACAAGCTTCATTTTTTTATACATGTACATACATATATACATACATACATACAACTTTCTCTGCAGTAATTCAACTTCTATCAATTCAGTAATTCACCATTTTAGTTGGCTAATAACATCTTCCCCATACACAGTTCGAGACACTTCCTTAGCTAATAAGAACACTTGAATCACATCACACTAAGAAGGTCCAGTGATACAGTTACTTGAATACTTAATTGTCAATGAGAAGTAAGACAGTAAAGGAGATATTTCGTGCCTTGACTTCGTTATTTTTAAAATCCCCTCGGAACTAATCTACAGTTGACTAAGTGATGAACCTCAATTTGTGACCTCGCCGGGATTGCGCTGTAACTGATGGTGCCGCCTGCACGGGACGTATACAACTTCTCCAATCTATGCATTTTGGTCTCGCGGGGGATTGCTTACAATTCCTATTCTTCACGCACTGTA
>LQNS02277718.1:22739900-22750254 GCA_001587735.2 Parhyale hawaiensis
CTGCAGTAAACACGTTTTTCCGATTTTGCAGATTCCCAAATTCCCCCACTGTGCTTCTTCCCTAAATCTTCAACCGATGACGCAGAAGCTGTTCGCTGTCCTGGCAAAGGCACATTTTATCTTCTTGATGATACACACAACAATCTTCTGCTGCCGTAAACACGTTCCTCTCACGTTGCACATCTCTAAATTTCCCACTGTGCATCTTGCCCGAATCTTCAAACGATGACGCAGAAGCTGATCGCTGTCGCTCTATCCCTGATGATGTACATAACCATTTTTTTGTTGCTCGTAGAAGTTTGGAATAAGCGGGTGGAATTTCGGTCCCAATCCCATAGTGAGGCTAAATTGGGACAATGAAAATATGATGTATTATACGAAGAACCCGGCCTGGGCCTTAGTGACGATCCGCTGGATGCTAATCGATAAATCCCGCGTCCAATAATCCGCATGAAGGGCCACAGTTCCGACGTCAAATATAGAGATTAATATCACGGTGCCAAGTATCGAAGAGTTGAAAATGGTATTTAATTAGAAGAAAGATGATGGGTCAATCGGCCCCAAAATTCGCTTGAAATTCCAGTGACGACAATTCTCCGCCAACCATGCCAAACTTCTGCATGTTGTGGATAAAATAACGGGCGAATAAATACAGGTAGACGAGCTGACGCCTCTGCAAGGCGTATTAGTGAGACACAACACATAATAATAATAACAATAATAATAATTTTTCTTGAAAGACTTCACAATTAAAATAGAAACAGGTGGACATGACCAAGACTGATGAACTCTCAGTTTCACTTAATATCTTCACCACCTACTGTATAATAACACTTCAGCTAAGCCCGCAAGGGCCAAGCTGGTCAATGGTGCGAAGACGAGCACCGCTCCTCTACTGAACTCCCAATTCTCCTCTAACCCCTGAAGAAACTACATATTTTCCCTCACTGGCAACTGTAATAGTAAGGCTAGTTCCCACGCTCGCCCGAATTTCGCGAATTCCTGAGTGCGACATGCTGTTAGTCTCGTCCTCGTATGTAGCTGCGATGGTCAGTTTGTAGAGCGCCTCAACTCAGAAAATTCGATCCCCGTGGACCCCGAGCCGCTGCGCTGCATGTGGCCAGCATATTGGTTACCTACCGCCGGCATTCCACAGAGTTTAGAGCTCAGTTCACAAAAGATTTGCCCTCTGTATTTATTTGTAAGAGAAGTATTTTACACAAAGTACTCATTGGCTGCAACAGTTATTTTCTTTGACACGGGAGTTAATTAATTAATTAGTCATGCGGCAATTAATTACCCAATTAAATTAGACGACCTAGTACACACGTATTCATGTGTAAAATTATATCATAACAAAAATGAGGCAGACAAACAAACAAACGAATGGGCATATCATCCCCAAAAGTTATTCATCTGTTCCTCCTTACATACCTAACAATCCCTGCAAATTTCATCCAAATCGGTTCGATTTTTTTTTTTGGTTATCTTGGTGATAGACAAAGAGAAAAAAAATAAACCGAGAGAGAAACACGACGAAAACATAACCTCCTTTGCGGAGGTAATAATAATAATAATAATTTTTCATTAGAGTTTATCACATCGGAAGAAAAACAAGTTGCATGATTGCGATAAAGGGTGACCTAGCAACAGATAAGGTTTTGCGTTGTCACTAACTGTTGGGAGTCTTCAGTGATGTTCAGAGGTGCGGAGCAGCATGTTGCTCAACACACGAGTGCAAATTCACTCATATATCCACGCCAAATTCAAGGCAGCCGTGAGCCCGAAGTGCTGTTATACTGCAGATGTGGCCAGAAAACGGCCTTTAATAACCGTTTCACCATATACAGTACATAGTTTGGTCACCGACCACGGAATAGATAAGTATTGTTCATGTCTCTTAGTCATGGTCTCGAGAATGAGCTTTGAACAGAGTAGGTACACCGTCAAATTAAGGATTGCGTTAGATGGTTGAACACCTTGCAGCCAATGTATGTACAGTCGTGTTGTCACTCATAGAAAAACACACTTCAGCTATGTAACAGCTAGTGAACCTCGGCAAGCTCGGTACATAGTCGACACAATGTACTGTCAATTCACACTTCAATAGATGCCATTAACTGTTAATGCCTGTACAGGAAACAGCGTCTCTTTTTTTTTTTTGCTCTACGTGTTGCGTCATGCAAAAAGCGACGTAACATGACATTATAAGCCGTGAAAACTGGGGAGAAGGCGCGGAATGCACCAAGTTCTCGTTGTATGTGAGTTTGTTAAGTGCAAATTCGTTAATATGCGAATCATTGCGACCACCGATTCCCTTTAAGCCGAGTTCACATGAGCAACTTTCGCTTCGCTTAAACGGCTCATTCGTTCAGTGAAGATGTTGTTGACAGCCTATAGTTCACACTCGATTGTGCTGTGAACGTTGCGTTGGTACTGTGTAAACCGTTCTCCAAAGCATATTTGCAGACTTACTATTGGTTTGAAACATCAATTGATCGCAATATACAGAAATCCGAGCACACTAAGTCTTGTGTCGACTACGCACTTTTGGAATTCAAATATTGTTTCTGTCAAACTTCCTAAAAAAGTAGTTTAGCTGCAACTGTACAGGCCTGCGGCTTAGCAGCAGTCTATGATAATTTCTTAAGATGATATGATATGTTTTTTTCTATTCATGTAGTGCATGTGCTCTAAAATAAATGACAGAAACAAAATAATCAACTTTAAATCATTCATAAGTTTCCCACTGCCAGGAGAAGCTTTATATTTTTTTTCGATTTTTGCTTTCAAAGCGAAGAAATTTTAGGTTGAGTTTGCTTTATGAAACGCCTTTTTTAAGTGGTTTCGAGCTCAGATTTGGATGGTAAACAAAAAGAATTTGCATATTTCAACATTTTTGTCGATAGAACTGTAGTTCGGACGGTCTACCTTAAAATCCTTTTTATATTACGGCTCGCAACACTCATGCTTGCGCACGTTGCAAAATATTTATCTAAGCTAAAAACTGTGGCGTCATGATTACGGCGTGATACATATTTTACTGTGAAATCGTAAGATATTTAGAACATTTTTGCTGTTCTTTCATTATTGGAGACCAACAAATAGTTTACATATGCAAACGGCACTGTTTTCTGCAAAAAAAAAAAAAAAAACATTTCAAAAGCGATTGATTCGCGTACTTTACAAACGAAGCTCACCCGAAGTTCGCGTCGACGAAGTCAAAATACAACTTGCAGCTTTGTCGGTCGGCAGAGAGGCGGCGTCGTTTACTGGCCGACCTACCGTAACGGCAAAGAAAGATGGTGGTGTGAAGCAGCCTTTGCGCAGCCAAAATCGTCATTATATGATTTACAAGTTCTGGTGGGAAATGTGGGATGTGCGCGGGAAGAAATACTACAATGAAGGATTTTAGTTATTATTTTTTTACAATGTCTTTTCATAACGATTTTTGTAATATACCAACATTGTTGTGTTTTACCTCTGGTTTACTGTTGTTTTATAGTGACACAGTGCAAGATTCAACATTTAGGGAGACAAAAATGTGTCACGGAAAGGAAGCTACTTGTTTTGTATATAATGTACTAGATTGACCCGATCCATGCGAATTCATCTTATGCGAGCTTTTTCGCGAATGGAATCCTAAAATATATTAAGAAACAGGTTTTTGATGAGCACTATTTTCTATTCTATACAAAAAAGAAGGAACGGTCTGATGATCAGATGCCAGAGAGGTCCGTTCAACAGCCCGTCCTGTCGTCTCCTGATTGCAATTTTATTATTAAAATACACCAGACATGCGACGTGAGGACGGAGGAAACTCCATAAGGATGTCAGCCTCCACGCAACCAGCCCAGCAAGAGAAAAAAGAAAGAATGAATTAAAAATCACAGATTCACTTTGTTTACAAATAACTTTAAGCTGCCGATGTCCGCAGCAACAAAGGCATAGCTTTCAGGATTATTTCATACATCTACATATATATTTGATGGAACAAACGAACGAGAATACTGGTGTGTATGACACCGTGCCGCTTCCCAGACCGGGTTGCAATGGCACAAGTACCTAATGTTCAATATAGTTAGCTCTAGTTAGGAAGTCCGTTTCCGAGCAGAACGATATCACAGAGGAAAGAACAAGAGAAACAAAGTATGCAGTGAGAAACGAGGAACCTATGCTCAAAGGTGTTCCCACACAGGATCAACGCGCTGGGGAACAGCAAGTCGGGAAAGAAGAGGAAGAACAGAACAAAACATGAACGAGTAGTTGCATGAAATCGGGAAGGAAGCAAAGTGGGCTCGACAGACAGGCGTCCCGAAGGCCTTGCTAATGGCTGAGGTAACCTACAAGGCCGCGTATTTTTTTTTTTTTTTTTCGGGACCTTTCAGCAAATACAGTCTCAATCCAGCCAATGGCGTGGCAGGTCACAGGCCACTGTGGGAGGGGCGAAGGGTGATGGTTTGTGATGTTGTTGCAATCATAGGTGCTCATCTTGAAAAGGCTACATATGTAAATTCACAATTTACGTGCCGTGAACTTTATTCTCATCATTAATATGCATCAATTAAGGTGTGTGATGTACCTGAACTTGGGTTAGATGTGAGCAGCATGTGAAAATTGCTCGTGTGTTAGCTGTTTGTATTGAGTCTCTGTGTATTCTACGTATGTACATGTTACAAGGAGGAAATATCGCCAAGCATTGCGCACAATGCCTAGCCAAGAATTAAATTGAATCACTCATATATTAAATGGATAGGTTTGTTTTAAGCTATGTTAGACTAGGCTAGGTTCTATTAGTTAAATTCAGAGTAATGTTAAAGAGATGCGTGCATAACTATAAAAGTTTAAAACGTTTACTCTCTGATGTATTACATAGGTTGTGTTCTCAGATCTGTATTCTCTAACTTGACATAACTCAGCCTAGCCGCACCTAATCTAACCTAGGCTAACGCAATCCATGCTGAACCCTCATTACCATGGCATAACCTACCTTATCTAACCAAAACATATCTGACTTAAATTGAGTCCTATATGAAACGGTTGATTCATCTCACTTATTGCCAAAGCAGTACGCTGGGTTCGGCTTGTTCGGTGTAACATACACACATTGTATGCAGACACTGGTCAGACGATAGAGGATATTAGTGACACATCCCGCTTACGACGAATTAGGTTGAAAAAATATTAAGATGTTCTCATACCCTTGACGATACACTTACATTATACTTGCACTATTCAGATGTACTATAAAGAAATGAATGGCTTCGATGTAAGCTGAGTGCCCTACAATTTTACTTCCAGCTCGTTCGATTTTGACATAAACTCAATGTGCTTAGTTTAATCCAAGCGGAACCTAGGGTGTGTTCGATTTGGGACCTAAAAGTAGAGTGAAGCTAAGCCCACTTGACTTAACTTGTCCGCAAATGTTGATAGGCATTTTACTTCGTCGTCTTAAATCGCGTTGTAGGTGTTAGAAGCGACCAGCTCAAGTTGGACTAAAATTTCAATTATACGAAGAAATGTTGCAAAAGTTTTCTTGAAGCCCCACAAGTGATAAATGTTGACTCAACAAATGAAACTTGAATAAACGGGACAAATTCGTGACACCTGTCTGTAGTTTCGGACAGGGTAAGTCAAGTAGGTTTAGCTTAGATCGACTTTCAGGTCCCAATCGAACATGCCCTTACATACCTTTATAGATGTCCATTCATTATCAATGGACATCAAGAAAGGTATATTATGCACTTGAACTTAATTTTAGAATTAAATAGCTTCAACATAGCTTCAAAGAAACCCGTCGATTTAATTTATGAGTGATTCAATTCACTTATTGGCTAAGCATTGCGCGCAATGCTTGGTGATGTTTACTCCCTGCAACATGTAGATGAAATACATCGACTCAATATAAACTGCTAACACACGAACTAACGTCGAAGTATTATTGTCATGTATTTATCGTCCTCCGATGTCCACTTTTCATATTTTCAGCGTGTTCTTGGATACTGATTTCCTTCAACGGTTGCCCAGGACCGTGCCTTCTGTTATATGTGGGGACTTCAATATTAATCTTTTTAATTCCCTAAATTTAAGTTCTATTCGTGAATTCGTCAATTTGGCTTGAGGACATGCATACTTCCCCCTCATAAACATACCAAAACGATATTCACCAGTAAATCACATAACTAAATACTCACTGATAGATCATGTCTGGTCTAATTCTCAATTTCAAGGAACACACAGGTGTGCTGTAATGGAGTCCGACCTATCTCACCAGCCCTCAGGGGCATATTGTGGCGGGCCCTTTCCCTGCCACAATATGTTAGGGCATCACGCACCCAAGGGTCCTGAGTGCCTTCTCCGCAGGAGATGTTGCAACTTGCCACAGTTCCTGCTGACGACATTAGTTTTTTAAAGTTGTGTAGGCTCTCAATACTTCCCCTTCTGTTTCGGGAGGTCTGGCTGCTGATCGAGGTGGCTGACCTATTCCCGCTAAACTCCTACTTTCTTTTATTTCGTTTCCTTCCCCTGTGCGGCGTAGCTGAGCGGAAGCGTTCAGCCGTGCCCGGGGGTTGGAGATGCTCAACTTGCGCCTTTTTCCTGTCAGTAGCGCACTGACCGCTCTGAGACCTACCGGCAGAGAAGCCGAGACAAAAATCATTGACAATTTAAAACGCGCCTTAGTTGGCGCACGAGCTTGTGGTTAAGCACAGGAATAGTTCGGCGCGATATAGGCAGTGTGCCACTGAAGCGTTAGTAAAACTTCTACTACTTTTATCTCACCATCTTCCGGCTTTTGTTGTTTTTAAAACTGACGAATTGCGCCAAAATCAGCTGGTTAGCAGCCGCAATTTGGGGTGTAGATGGGGACTGGATCTTTTTGTGGATAGCGTTGAAGCTCAGAACCTTCCGAACTCATGCGACAAACAACCGTCCGATGCATTGAAGAAACTAAACAGACAAACGCCATAGTTTGCACTGTAAAGCATTTCCGATGAGATTTCACTCTGGTGTGAAAAGCTTGACAACAGAATTAAAGCAAATGATTGCTAAAAAGGTTTGTATGGACTATACAAGTGAGGTGTGATTCTTAGGCGATCACATTCAGTTTATAGAAATATCCTGAACTGAGTCGTGCGAAAAAAGAAACAGTTGTATTACCAACAACATATCGCCAATGCCTCGAGCGATTCAAAGAAATCCTGGGAAGTCATCAATAGGCTGCTGAATCGCGGTTATCATTCAAGTATTGATAGTATGCTTGTTAATGGAAGAACTGTTACCAATGCTGAGCTTGCGATCCATTTTAATGAACATTTTTCAACTACGGCTGGTCGCCTGGTAGCTAACCCTCCACAGCATTGAGTTCCGCACAATATACGCCGACCCCGAGTGGACGGAAAGTTTGTGTTCGATCCTATCATACCTGACGAAATAACCAGAATAGTTGAATGAATGACCGCTAAACGCTATCACAAGAATAAGATCCAGCTGAGACACATGCTTAGAATTTTACCCATTGTCAGTATTTATCTATGTGCGATCTTGAATAGGTGTGTATCCTGAGCGCCTAAAAGTTGCACGTGTAGTCCCTATTTCAAATCTGGAAACCCGATGGATGTTGATAACTACCGACCTATTTCTACGTTATCGGTTTTCAACAAGATTTTTGAGACTGCGTTTCAGTCTAGACTCATTCACTCTCTTGAAACTCGCAATATCCCCAGTGATTGTCAATACGAATTCAGACAAGGTAAGAACACAACTGAGGCAATAGTCAGTTTAGTCAATGATGTTTTACCTGTCCTAGACCAGAAGTCTAATATGATTTGTTTGTTTTTAGATCTTAGGAAGGCTTTTGACACTCTTAATCCACTGATTTTATTAGCTAAACTGAAGCACTATGGTGTGAGAAATAATATACATGATCTTACTCGGAGTTATTTGTGTAATCGACGGCAATATGTTGTTATGAACGATCATAAGTTATCATCAGTGACTGTAAACATTAGAGTGCCCCAGGGTTCCATCCTGGGACCTCTTCTGTTTAACTTGTATATTAATGACATCGACAAATTTCCTGACATACGCGTAATTTTATTTGCAAATGGCGAGGTATTTTATGTCGATGATGTGTGTCATAGTGCCGCCGTATTAAAATGGAAATCTAATCGAATCCGTTTTATCTTGGCTGTAGTCTAACCTCCTAACCCCGAACGCTACAGAGACTAAACTAATGATGTTTACTTCTCGCTCAGCTGAGCGTCTAACTACTATAAGTTTCAATGGAACTGTTTTAGAGTGGGTGACCTCTTTACAGTATTTAGGTTTAGTTATTGATAACAAACTTAGTTATTCCAATCATATTGAGTATGTATGTTTACAAATTGCGAAAGCTAGAAGTGCAACGTATGCGTCGAGAAAATATCTTTTTATGAGGTTTTTTATATTATTGTACTATGCACTCGTGTACTCCCTCCCATCTGATACAAAAATATCATTTTGTGGGGTGGCGCCTCTGCCAACTTACCAAGATCACTGAAAGTAGCCATCAGTAGTGTACTTAAAGTGATACTCTATGTGAGACGAGACAACAAGAATGTTCCTGAAGTTTTTGTCAATTCAATGTATGAGAAGGTGCGCCTGTCGAAATTTGATGAGCTTGTGACTATTTCTTATTGAAATTCCTACGCACTGCACAATTTAGAGATACAGATAAATTTGATAAATAATAATGGTACTTTAGTACCTAATCATAACTACGATACAAGAGTGCAAAGACTAAATTTACCTAGGGCAAGACTAGAAGTGCAGAAGCGCTTTGTAAAATTTCAAAGCGTCCATTGCTTTAATTCTGTACCAGATAGGCTAACATTGCCAATGACTGATCATGAGTTCAAATTAAACTACAAAGATTATATTTTTAGTCAGAATTAGATGAGAGCTCTATATTTGATTTGTTTCAAACAATGCAGGTGCAATATATCCTTATTACCAATTCTTAGATTTTCATATGTACAATTTCTACTGATTTTAAGCAATTACATTAGTTTAATGCGAGGTGCTCAATTACCATTAAGTTAGGTGTTTAACATTGTTTTGACTTATTCACTTTGGGCGAAATAATATTTTTGTGTTGTTATATCTACTTTTCCGAAGTAGTAGTTCAATTTTAATCACAGATTATCAAGTGTACTGATAGGACACTCGTGATAGGACACTCGACTTTTAGATCTACGTGCCTTGGGAATGAATACATCACTTTTATAAAACACGCTCTGGACTTGTAGGGTGTCAGATTTGCGATTATGTTCTAATTTCAACAATTTATCATTTGAAACGATCACCATTAGTTTTATTAGTAGTCTCATTATTAACAGAATGACAGTTGAAGTTAGGCGTTTCCCATTGTTTTGGCTAAGCAAGCTGACGGTAAAAACATTGTATGAAATGTCAAACTATGTGAAAGTAGCTCTCCGATTAATTGGCGTAGATTATAATATGTATTAATATGACTTGTATGACTTAAGGCTAGGGGCCTCACAAGTGAACATATCACTTCTTAGAGGCATGTTCTCAATTGCATGGTTTCGAATGTGACTGCCACAATTTTAGTATGATTGTCATACTCATTGCACTTTTAATCATTTTGCATGCATTGAGAACACAATAATGGAGTATAAAATAAAGTTCACGGCACGTAAATTGTGAGTTTACATATTTTTTTCAAGGTACGCATCTGAGAGGAACACCATCACCTTTCACCCCTCCCACTGTAGCCTGTGACCTGCCACGCCCTTGGCTGCCTTAAGACTGTACTTGCTGGAAGGTTCAGGAAAAAAATCACACACGGGCCCTCTTGGGTTACCTGGCCCCATATCACTTATTGTTCAACATTGAACAAATTTCTTACTCTGTCAACGTTGGAATCCAAGCATTGACGATTGTCTTAGCACTCTCCTCTCTTCCCATATCAAAATTTTACTTTCTCTGAGCTCAAGATGCAGATACTGAGTAGGTACTCAATAAAGATACGAGGAAGAGATTTCTTAGGATACAGTAGAACAGCGGGACGAGCAATGAACACTAGTGCATTATTGCAACTTTAATTTCCCCCAACTTGAAAATCCCTTTAGGGATACAATTTTTCGCTGGAACAAAGACAAATCACCTAAGTTCATAAGATTAGGTATCAAAGACATGCCCTAAAATTTTAATTAGTAATGACCAGGAAGCAAAGAATGCAACGGGAGGACTCAATAGGACTGAAATAAAACATAGCTGTGACCGCACGTAGCAAATTTACATCACATCGGCGAGTTGAAGTGTTTTAGGTGTGGGACCTCAGACCTTCGTA
>LQNS02277718.1:22811031-22826291 GCA_001587735.2 Parhyale hawaiensis
GACATATCTCTACCATACTGCACCCCATAAATGGTTGAATATGGAGGATATATCGATAATAAACAACCAAAGTCTCGACCATAATCATAGTTGTTCTACTATAATCACAACCATAATTTCTGACTGGGCAGTTGACTTATTTTTTGTCCGGTAAGCCTATTTATGTTATATTTAAAGTCTGTGAAGTTTATTTTCTTGTGTCTTGTTTATTTACTCACTTGCTTGTGTCTTCTTTGACACAGCTTCTTCGCTTTTAGATGGGGAAAAATTCAAGCCTCAGTTGTGAAGATACGCCTTGGAAGTTTTAGAGTCCGCCATACAATCCATGCTTGTCAAGCAGCTTCTAATGGGAGGAGTAAGCTCAAGCCTTCTCAGGACGAGTAAACACATGACTTTGTCACGTGACTTGGAGCTGGCGTTTGAAGTTGTTCAACTGGCTGACAAGGTTGAAAGCCTCTGAAATGGCCGACGGCTGTAGTACGAGGAGGTTGTATGGTTCATGTGCTGTAGTGTAGTTGATATCATCTTTCTTTTAGCTTTAAACAGACTGGGCGTTGTTTAAGCAAGTTAAACCAAAACTGTCCCGCACTTTGAATATATCGAACTGTAATTTTGGCTCATACACCTTTGAATAATCAATTTGCCGTAGGTAGCACTTTCAAATACCGCAGTAAACTGTGGCTATACGTTGATGTTTCAGCAGGAGCGATTTTACCCAACGACCACGTCTGACGGCCACGCAGGCAATGTCGCAGCAGCTGCATAGCCGCTCTTTGATTATACACGCTACTCAGCCAGTTGTAGGGGAATGTTTACTCGCAACGCTCCCGTAGAGTAAATAGAGGGTGCGCTCCTTTCTATTAGAACCTCTTTGGCTCTCGTTTAGGAGTCAGATCAAGACAGATTTTTATGGAGCGTGGTAACGTGGATACCGACCCTTTGATAGTTTCGTCTCTTGCACGAAGACATTGAAATTTTATTCACCTGGCCAGTATGGTCTAAAGTGGAAATACTGCATTTTCTGAATCTTGCTTCGCATCACAAACTAGCTTGGTGCTTTTCATATGACAATGATGCTTCTTCTTCTGAGCATGATAGATGAGAGGCGGTATCTTTGACAGAGTTTTAGATCCCGCAGGGCATCTGCTATATTATCACAAATCCTATCCTTTAGCTAAACTTCATCGCAGTTATAAAAGCTCAGTCTGTGTCTTCAGTCTTGGGGTTTTCGTTAGTTTGGTGCATACTCCATCTCGCTTATGCTTTTATTACCTGCGTAAATTCATTCAGTCTTTGTCATAAGAGGCATAAAAATGGTACGCTACATCACATGTGCATCGTGTATATGAAATTACTTCGTGTATTTTTTCTTTAGTCCAAATTTTTTATTCAGCCCTCTAAGTGGTGGATTCTGACGGGCTTCTTTCCCAGCCAAAGTATGATTTGGGTCTCACGAACCCGAGGGTCCCAATTGCTTTCTCCGCAGGTGATGTCGCAGCCTGCCGCAGCTCCTGCTGACGAGGCTAGTTTAGCAAAGTTACGTAGGTTTCCTATACTTCCTCCTCTGTTTCGGGAGGTAGGCCGCTGATCGAGGTGGCCGACCTACACAGCCAGGCTTTTACCTTCTCCCATGGGAAGAACCATTGGAGACACCATCTGCTCGGGCGTATAGCAAGCGATCAAATTGGGTAATCGAAGATCGAATGAATATGTTAGACAAAATCTGGCGACTGTTGTCGCTTTTTTCCGATTTCTTTGTTACACTGCATAGTATGTCTACTGTAGTTCTACATTTTCTCTCTTTTCTTATCATATCATATTGTGCACTGTAAATCTAACTGCATTGTCTTCAGACTTTATTTTTATTTCCTGGAATACATGTTCTTTTCTCTTTCACTCTTGAAAAGGGCTAGCTGGCCTACTGTATATCTTCTTAATTTCACATCCCACTTTTCTCTCTATTTTGAAATACCTGTAACCGTGTTAACTAGTGTTTACTACTTCGCTACACCCAGCCTTAGCCGACTGTTTTCTGTGCGCTACCATTCATGCTCTCCATAGAAAAATCTAAAACTTCTTCTCTCGATTCTCTTTTCTCTGGCCAACTGTGTTTTGCAAACGGTACTTCAAACTCCCAAGAAACCTATTCTGCTTTAACTATGTGTAGTCTACGTTTCTCTTATCATCTCATTCATAATGTGTAGGCATTGTGCCTTGACTCTGAGCAGACCATAATTATATATAACTCGCTGATGCTAGTGTTTAGTATTATTCTTAAGTTAGTTTTAATCATGAAAACCTCAGGCGCTGTGTCCTAATCTTGTTGGCCACAGTACCTTATGAGAACAGTAAATGATTTTATTATTATTAGCAAACGAGTTACCCAAAAAAATGGGAAAATCCATTTTCTCTGAATAACTCCTTTTCTATGCAGAAAATAGGGAAAAATACAGCTGTAGGAGCCACCTTTTTTCGATTTTACATATCACTAAAACGTTTCATTCAAATCGGAACAAGAATTTGAACCCAGTGGCGGGAAATTACTAGACGTGAGATTCGAGAATACGACTCCAAATAATAAAAAAGGTTTTCATTTATGAACCTGCTTGAGTGAAACTTGGTGCAGGTATGTAAAATCGAAAAAGAATGTGGATTAGACTTAGGGGCCCCACACACGCCAGGCGGCCTGTCCGGCCGCCTGAGCAAAACAGGACTGTTCAGGCCAAACTCTTCTCATTTTCCCCATCGAAAAAGAGTTATTAAAAAAAACGGACCCCCCTTTTCTCCTTGGCTTACTTAAATAGTACAAATAAATCCATTTCTTCGAAACTAAAAGTCTTCATTTCAGAGCAAGAGCAATACGGTTTTCGACATCGGAACCAGCATGCTTTGCTCGACAATGCGTTGACACAGATTTTTGAAATGCGAAATTCGAAATGCCCTTCCCGTGGACTTTTTGACATCTATTCGAAAAATATTTTACGAAAATTCAAAACAACCAAAAACTAATTCTAATTTTAAGAATCCTATTGAAGAATTGTAGAGCAAAGCGTGCTGATTCAAATGTCGAAAACCGGATTGCTCTAATTTTGATATTGAAAGCGCTATGCCAATTTAAAAAAAAAAAAACATTGAAAATCCGTTTTCTATCTAGAAATCGTTTCCTATGCGTCAAAGAGAAAAAATGCTGGGAACAAAAAAAAAAAAAAAAATTAAAACTATGTTTTATAGACGTATACTAAATTTCAGAAACGTATCTACAATAATGAGAAAGTTCATAATCGTTACACTTGGCCCTCTTAGGCTGGCTGCACACTAACAACTTCCGTTGCCGCTAGGAGCTTAGAGGCAACTATACTTATCCGTGTACCTAGCTACGGCACGGCTTCAGCTTGCACAAAATTTAGCTGCTTCAAAATTTTTCAACTATTTCAGTCGCTACTGCAATTTCTACACCCAAGCGAGTGGCAATGTTGAACTTTCAACGATCGCTCTTGATTATGAGTGGTTGGTGTTCACAACGATTGATATTTTAAGAATTACAGCACGATGTTCATAGACGTCATGCTGAAGTCACGGCCACGGCTGCGCAGTCGGATAAGCTAAGTTGAGTCTAGGCTGCTAGCGACAATGAAAGTTGTTAGTGTGCAGCCGGCCTTAGACTTGGAAAATGTGCAGATCACGTGCCAAACTACCCAAAAATGTAATACCTAAAAGTATTTTCAAGAAATTTCTACTATGAACTAGTAAAAGATGTTGATAATAATTGGAAATAGGCTTATGCGCACATTATATGTTTCGCTGTATAATACAATTGCGTATCTTAAGGAGAATCTACACACAACAGATTCATGCAAGATCGTTGTAAGTTATACTGACATGACGATGTCGCCGTACTTCCTGTGTAGCTCCACTAGAGGCTTTTCGTCAAAGAAAGGCTTGTTGCCGAAGAAGGGAAGCCCTGTCGGCCCTGAAGCATAAGATACGTTCATTTACTTTCTAATATATATTATGCAATATATATTCCAATATTGGGTTAATGTTGATCTGTTTTGAAACAGTATGTGGCTCGAGTACTGAATCAAATATAATTTCACTTCATATCTCTCAATGATTCAGAAAAATAAGCTTACCAACTTTTTTACTCGCCGAAAATAGAGCCAAAGAATACTCTTTCAGCTAATGCTGTTACTTCGGTATGTCCAAAATGTTGCCTTGCTAAACAAAAAATTTAATAATTACTACGAAAGATGAAATCAGGAGAATGGTACAACAGACTTCACTGACAGCCCTTAGCCATAAGGGGCGCAATACCATTGTGTTAAACACTACAAACTTTCAAATAACTTTGTAAGGTGTAGGCTAAAATCGAAACAGGAATTTTGGGTGCGAATTTCAAAACTGTTTCATCAACTCTGAATCACCCACCCTTTTTTTCTACAAACTTGCATTCATTCATTAACCATAAATTGTGTTAGGTAATTTCTCTGGCTTGTGGCCCCTGCTTGATTCACAAAGCTGAATGCTTCACCATAGACTATAGGACTTCGGCCTTCCCACCTTCAACTAGCCCAAGTTTTGCGATCATGCAGCAGGGGATCGTGCTGGTATGTACTTAATCTCAAGTCAAAGAACTAAGATTGCAGACGAAGGTAAGATCGGTGTCAGACCGAATTTTCATTTTATTTCAGATATTATTTTCAAATCTGTTTTCTTAAAATACCGATTGCAGAAACTGTGAATTCAATGTAACCTCATCGTAGGTGTACGGCCTTGAGCGCATTATTGCCATGGGCGAGTTATACAATGTGTTATAAATGCAAGTCGGACCGAGTAGTTGGGCGTGCACAATAATACCAGATTACAGAGCAATACTGAGGCAAAATTAAGTCACTGCATCTTGCTTTCCAGGGACGATGTGCCCCAACATTTGGCCGACATTGGTACCATATTGGCTAACAGGTAAGCAAGAATCTGGAGAGTTAATCATTCCGTTCACTGGAGCAATCAGCTCGGTGTGACTGTTAGGGAGTATTAATAGCATTCACGGTCTGTTTTTTTTTTTTTTTTTTTTTGTCCAACTCCAAACTTAGACGGTATTCAGAATAACTGATATCTAATGACGCTAATATTGAACCAACATTACCCAATCATAGAAGCAAAACTGGACCAAAAAGGATTTAATCAAGCACCGGCTAATATTGTGGNTTTTTTTTTTTTTTTTTTTTTTTTTTGTCCAACTCCAAACTTAGACGGTATTCAGAATAACTGATATCTAATGACGCTAATATTGAACCAACATTACCCAATCATAGATGCAAAACTGGACCAAAAAGGTTGCAATCAAGCACCGGCTAATATTGTGGGACAATACCTACTAGCACAGTTATTCAACTAGAATGCCTCGATGCGTATGCCAATCACCCGCTGTTGGGACAAATTCAACGCCGTCATGTTTGACGGCCAGCTAACTAGAGATTTTGGCATTTTTCATACCTCAATCAAGCCATCTGACTCCCCGTAAAAAATTAGCACTGACAACAAATTTCAAGGCCGTCATTTTTGAAGGACAGCCAACTCTGGATTTTTGGCATTTTTCACATCTCAGTCAACCTACCTCACTGCCTAAAAAAATTACTATTGTGACTCAATTCCTTCTGCCTCTTTTTGAGTGGACAGACAATATTCAACCCCGTCACTTTTTATGGCCAGCTAACCCTAGTTTTTAGCATTGTTTACATCTAGGTGAACTCACCTGACTCCCTGCAAAAAAAATTATGAAAATTCCTCAACACCTTATCGCTCTTTTTGGGTGGAGAGAAATATAAATATTTCGATTAGAAGCAGTTGAAGAGATTTTTATACCCATCGTCAGAGGCCTGCCAACGGTTCAAGTTAACTTTCAGCTATTGTGTGGTGTGTTTTCGCCAATTTTGGGATTTGTATTTACTACGAAGACGGCCATGCTGATGTGCCAGTCTATTACATTCGACGGGTTGTAAACTGTCGCCCCCCGGTACATCTGTGTGTCTACAACGTGTAGTAATTGGAGTCAACGCAGCGGGCTGCAGTTGAAAAGTAATGAAACATTTTGCTTGATTGGAAATTTCATTCATACTTTTAGAACATCCGGTATCATAGTTACGCCTTCCTATTGTAACCTCTCTAAATTTCACAAGATTTCAAGAACTTAATTTACCAACTTTGACCCTCCCACCTGATGAGCTGGAGAACACCGAAGCGCTTCGTGGGTATCAAAATTTCTTCAACAGCTTCTAATCGAAATCTACATTATGCCATCTCAAGAAAATAATGTGTCAGAAGCCATGGCAAGGTAATTCAATATATGCAGCAGGTGGCATAAAACTGCAAATCTAAAATATAATAAAGACCGATGTGTAGTTATCTGTTTGTTTATCCATTTTCTTTCACTCTTTAGCAAAACAGATAGGCGGAAATTAGCCCAGGTTAACTGATAGGTAGAAAATAGGCCGGGTTGGAGAAGATGGCAAACGTATCTTCATTAGGGACAGTTGAAATTCAAAAAATGAATGTATCGCTGGCTTAGTATGATTCGTGCGAGTATTACCTTCTCCATACGTCAAATCTATGGCAAAGTATATCCGGCGACTTCTAGTCTAAATGCACTTCTTGCATTGCCGAAGTCGAAATCTCAGCACTGAAGGTATCTTAAGCTTCCATTAGCACTGTCATGCATCTTGATTCGTAGTTTATTCCCACATATGATTTTGTTGCATCAGCTGTTATTTCAACTTTGATGCAATTGTCGACGAAACATCTTTCAATAACCAAAAGACTATCGGACGAATATGACACTTTATGGTATCTATGATACCAAATCGACTCAATTTTTTTCAGTGTTGCTGAACTGACTGCAAAAGTAATTAATTCTTTCCATGTCAGAAAACAAAAGTGTTGATACTCAGTAATTAGGGTGCCGTGAACCCTCATCTGGATAACCTTTATGAAGGAAAGCATGGTTAATGAAGAAGAATCAACACAAATTATTCGCTGTCATTTTATGACAGCGCGGTCATTGTAGTGTTTTATATGGATGCTGCATCTTGAAGAGCTTTCTACCATCATCGGAGGCCTACCAACGCTTCAAGTTCACTTTCAGCAATTGTGTGGAGTGTTTTCGCCAATTGTGGGATTTGTATTTACTACGAAAACTGCCATGCTGATGTGCCAGCCTTTTACCTACGACAGGTTGTAAACTATCGCCGACGGTACATCTGCGTGTCTACAACGTGCAGTAATTGGAGTCAACGCAGCAGGCTGTAGTTGAAAATTAACGAAACATTTGCTTGATTGAAAATTTCATTTATACTTTTAGAACATCCGGCATCATAGTTACACCTTCCTATAGTAACCTCTCTAAATATCACAAGATTTCAAGAACTAAATATACCAACTTTGACCCTCCCACCTGATGAGCTGGAGACCAGCGAAACGCGCGTCTTACGTGGGTATCAGAATTTCTTCAACTGCTTCTAATCGAAATCTACATTTATGCCATCTCAAGAAAATAATACATAGAGTATAAACATACGTAAATTTTTCAACGAAAACGCCGCTCTTCGTTTCGCTAGCGTATTGTGGCACTATTGGCACCAATGCTGAACCGACGTAGAATACATTAACGTTCACTGTCGGATAATTTATTCGTACTTGAGTTAGTTATCACATTTGGTGGACTCTAGATTCGTCAAGAAGTTAGAGCAATATAGTGAAGTTTTATAATCCCGGACTCACCAAGCAGCTGCAGGCACATTTTTGTTGAGCTCGGTCCATAAACTCACCTGGGGGGCAGTTGGCTGGTTTGCGATCCTTGAAGAACGCGAACACCACCAGCAGCATAAAGAATAGCAGCACCTCCAGCCACATGATTTCTGTTGGCTACGGCTTGGTTGCGACTGTGGCGTCTATTAGATTGTGGGGTGGTTTGCTCAGGGTTATGAGGCAAGGTGCTCGCCGAGCAGTTGGCTTCGTTGAAGATTTTTGTTTTTACAACACTCACTGAATTACAATGATGTGTGATCTTTCGAAAATAAAGAATTGATTACACAACATAGATTGTAACTGAACTCTAACAGCTGTTTGCCAATACGAGCGGTCACTTTGAAAATTGGAGTAATCTTTTTTTTTAACGCTTTGTCAACAAAAAAAGTGCCTTCATTTCGAACAATAACTGAGAGACACAATTTCTCAGTACCTTGAGGTTCTTCGAGCTTAGTATAAGATGCCTAAATCACACTACTGTACACTGTGCGGATTGAAATCTCGGTGTAAAGCCGCGTCTACACGACGATCTTTTTCGTCGAAGTTTGTGATCGCGGAAAAATTTTGATCGCCAAACACACGCGGAGAGCCTTCGAAGTTTGTGATTTTAGATCGCCGACAGTGCCGGAAATCACGATCATAATCGTGATTACGAAAAGTTTGCAAACTATATTACGCTTTGTAAATACATGTATCTATTTTACATATATTATTACCTCCGCCAAGGAGGTTATGTTTTCGTCTTGTTTGTCTGTCTGTATGTTTGTCTGTCTGTCTGTCTATCACCAAGATAACTCAAAAAGTTATGAGCCGAATTGGATGAAATTTACAGGGATTGTTAGGTATGTTAGGAGGAACAGAGGATTAACTTTTGGTGAAGATATGTTCATCCGTTTGTTTGTTTGTCTACCTCATTTTTCTTGATGCCATAACTCAAAAAGTTATGGATGGATTTTGATGAAATTAACATGAGTTGTTAGGTATATAACAACAAGTAAATGACTAAATTTTGGTAATGATCTGTTTTTGATTTTATACTTGTTAGCACATTAACTCAAAAAATAATGAAATGATCTTTGTGAATTTCACAGGGGTTGTTAGTAATGTTAGAAGACATAAATGATCAAATTTTGGTGCAGATTGGTTTGTTCGTTTGTATGTTTGCCTCATGTTTGTCATAACGTTTGTTAACAGTATAACTCAAAAAGTTATGAACGGATCTTCAAGAAAATTGCACAAGCTGTTATTACTATCAAAGGCAGAAATTATTAGATTTCGGAGTTTTTACAAAGAAAATTATGGATTCAGAGCCAATTTGAATTTTTTGCTACCGCTGCCTCACTTGGGTGAGGTATGCGCTCTCAGAGTGCTCTAGTTTAGTAATTGAAAGTACAATTTTTTATTGAAATATGCCCGCTTCGCGAATTTTATTTATGTTTGATTTGAACTTCTGTAGTGCGGGAAGCATTCGGCAACTATGTGCTGCCAATTAGTAATAACTGTAGCATATTTCTCAATGTACGTCTGTACCTTCTCTTTTTCATTAGTAAAAACTACAATGGAGCAAGAGTTTCGTTTTAATAGAATAAACGGATGAAAACAGTGTGAATTGTAGTAGAAATTAAATAAATTTATAAATAAAAAATGATAAATTTTTGTTCTATCTTGTGTATGTCTGCATTTGAGGGGATGCCAGTCAATGAATTTTCAGTTATACGTTTTGCCAGTATACATACAGTTTTGCCCGCCAATCAGCATCTACAACAACAATAAATATCTGACCGATAATGTGAGGGTGGAATATGGATTAATAGTAATGGAATTCTGAATTTGCATGTAGTGAAACTGAATTGATCGTGGCTTCTGTTTTTGATGCCGTTGGAACAAGGAGGGGAAATTGTTTGTGATTTTGATCGTCGATTTTGTGTTAGTGATCGCTGGAAAGATCGTCGTGTAGACGCGGCTTTAGGCTTCTGCATGCCGTTGGGCTGCAGCTCGTAACCAATGGGAAGACTGAGCACGAGCCATCTCCATGGTCCACGAAGCCGCTGGCGGATTATTTATCTGACATCGTACTTACTTTGAGGCCGAAAATGTGCCTACTTTAATCACCTTTCATATCGGTGGCATTTCGAATATGTCGTGGCATTTTGCTGAACAGACTTGCTGCCTGCACAGTCAAGCTGTTGGAATGTGGAGTTATCACTGCTTTGCCACGCACCATCTCTGATGGTAATACGTTTTTTGTCAGTCCAGCCACCTCCTTCTAAGTGTTTAGCAATAATCCAATCATTCACAACGACAGTCCGTTTAGTTTTTGCGTGAGTTTAATTTTTGTAGTGAATCATCTCAGAATAACACTAAGTTGTTTCGAATCTATTCTTGCACTATGGGCTGATCGAACAGCATCCAATGGGAGCAGTACATAACGTACACTCTGAGTGATCATGTCTTCATCGCTCCGCCCAAAGTATGCAATTGCGTGCTTGGGACAAGACAGAACCTGTGAATTTGGTCTTAGTTGCTTTACCTCCGAATTCGACTATAAATAATAGAGACAAGTTGCTTCTAAGGTCTTTCCCTTGGGTGAAATGCAGAAAAGGGCGTTCAGTTGTGAACAGTCATTGCCTAATTAAAATTTTTGGGCATGTCTTTGATACCTAATCTTATGAACTTAGGTGATTTGTCTTTGTTCCAACGAAAAATTGTATCCCTAAAGCGATTTTTAAGTTGGGGATAATTAAAGTTGTAATAATGCACTAGTGTTCATTGCTCGTCCCGCTGTTCTACTGTATCCTAAGAAATCTCTTCCTCGTTTCTTTATTGATTACCTACTCAGTATCTTCATCTTGAGCTCAGAGAAAGTAAAATTTTGATATGGGAAGAGACGAGAGTTCTAAGACAATTGTCAATGCTTGGATTCCAACGTTGACAGAGCAAGAAATTTGTTTAATTTTGAACAATAAGTGATATGGGGCCAGGTAGCCCAAGAGGGCCCGTGTGCGATTTTTTTTCCTGAACCTTTCAGCAAGTACAGTCTCAAGGCAGCCAAGTGCGTGGCAGGTCACAGGCTACAGTGGGAGGGGTGAAAGGTGATGGTTTGTGATGGTGCTCCACTCAGATGCGTACCTTGAAAAATCTATATAAATTCACAATTTATGTGCCCTGAACTTTACTTTGTACTCCATTATTGTGTTCTCATTACATGCAAAATGATTAAAACTTCAATGAGTATGACAATCATACTAAAATTGTTGCAGTCACATTCGAGACTATGCAATGGATAACATGCCTCTAAAAAGTGATATGTTCACTTGTGAGGCACCTAGCCTTAAGTCATACAAGTAATCGGAGAGCTACTTTCACATAGTTTGATACTTCATACAATGTTTTTACCCTCAGCTTGCTTAGCCAAAACAATGGGAAACGCCTAACTTCAACTGTCATTCTGTTAATAATAAGACTACTAATAAAACTAATGGTGATCGTTTCAAATGATACATTGTTGAAATTAGAACATAATCGCAAATCTGACCCCCACAAGTCCAGAGCGTGTTTTATAAAAGTGATGTATTCATTCCCAAGGCACGTAGATTTAAAAGTCGAGTGTCCTATCACGAGTGTCCTATCAGTACACTTGATAATCTGTGATTAAAATTGAACTACTACTTCGGAAAAGTAGATATAAGACAAAAATAGTATTTCGCCCAAAGTGAATAAGTCAAAACAATGGTAAACACCTAACTTAATGGTAATTGAGCACCTCGCATTAAACTAATGTAATTGCTTAAAATAAGTAGAAATTGTACATATGAAAATCTAAGAATTGGCAATAAGGACATATTGCACCTGCATTGTGTGAAACAAATCAAATATAGAGCCCCCATCTAATTCTGTCTGAAAATATAGTTTTTGTAGTTTAATTTGAACTCATTATCAGTCATTGGCAATGTTATCCTATCTGGTACAAAATTAAAGCAACGGACGCTCTGAAAAACTACAAAGCGCTTCTGCACTTCTAGCCTTGCCCTAGGTAAATTTAGTCTTTGCAGTCTTGCATCGTAGTTATGATTAGGTACTAGAGTACCATAACATTTATCAAATTTATCTGTATCTCTAAATTTTGCAGTACGTAGGAATTTCAAAAAATAAGAAATAGTCATAAACTTCATCAAATTTCGACAGGCGCAGCTTCTCATACATTGAATTTACAAAAAAAAAATCAGGAACATTGTTGTTGTCTCGTCTCACATAGAGTATCACTTTAAGTACACTATTGATGGCTACTTTCAGTGGTCTTGGTAAGTTGGCAGAGGCGCCACCCCACAAAATGATATTTTTATATCAGATGGGACTACACGAGTGCATAGTACAATAATACAAAAGACCTCCTAGAAAGATATTTTCTCGACGCATACGTTGCACTTCTAGCTTTCGCAATTTATAAGCATACATACTGAATATGATTGGAATAACTAAGTTTGTTATCAATAACTAAACCTAAATACTGGAAAGAGGTCACCCACTCTAAACCAGTTCCATTGAAACTTATAGTAGATAGACGCTCAGCTAAACGAGAAGTAAACATCATTTGTTTAGTCTTTGTAGGGTTAGGAGGTTAGACTACAGCCAGTGATTTTAACGTGAATATTTTTAATCCTTTGCACCTGCATTCCCTTAGAGAATCTATTGATAACGTTGCAGGGCATAGTTATTTCCCAATAATTACAATTCTGACAAGATATGCCCCTGAAAATCCCATTACGACGCACTCCCTCCTCGATCAAATATGGTCTAACAATGAGTATGGAGGAATATGGAAGGCGGGTGTAATTGATTTTGAATTAACGGACCACCTTCCAGCTTTTGCTATCTTCAAGTTAGGGGAAACTCAGCCTGAAGTTGGAGGCTCCTATCGTCTTGTGATGAGTAGACATAGTGCTGAAGTTTTTATTGATAGTGTTACTAACCTAAACTTTCCTGATCATAACATTGGTAATCCTGGTGTTGCACTAGACTCTCTTATAAGCAAATTGTATGCCCTCTACTATTTCGCCTTCCCTCTGATGTACAAATATAACAAGAACAAATGGAAAAGCTCTCCCTGGTTGACCGCTGAGCTCAGAGCCTTAATATCACAAAAACATCGGCTTTTAAATCTGTATCGGCGGAATTGTATCCCAAAACATTCCTATATCATTTATCGCAATGTCCTTAACTCAGTTATACGCATCACCAAGAAGCTGTATTATAAGAGGCAATTACGACATGTCTCCAATGACTCCAGAAAAACCTGGAAAATGATAAACCAGTTGCTTGGCCGTAGCAACCGCCCGAAGATCGGGGAGCTGACAGTAGATGGACAAATTATCCGCGACGCTCCCAGCGGAGTGGGGGCGCTAATGCCTACATCGGTGATGCGCCTCATCAATAACAAGTATTCCCAATGATTCCCAATGTAAATCAAACCAAACTTATGTTGTTCACATCAAGACCAATGCCACATTTACCCGACGTGTTCTTTGGTGGTAGTAAAGTAGAGTGGGTTTTTTCTTGCAAATACTTGTGAATCCTCGCCTTCTTCAGGGAATCGTTTTTTTTTTTGGGTGGCTCATCAGCAAATGTGCTCAGACCTCTTGTTATTTCCATAAATAATGTGCTTAGAGTAATACTCAATGTTAGGCGTGACCACAACAATATTCCAATGATGTCTGTCAGCGCTATGTATAGTGAGTTACAACTTTTTAAACCACAGGATCTATGTAACTATTATGTACTCATGTTCCATAGGAGAGCTATGTATGATGATGTAACTTTATTTGAGAACCATTACAGAGCGTCAGTACCAGTTCATTCTTATTACACACGTGATAACAGATTTAATTTACCGAGGGTCAGATTAGAAGTAGAAAAGCGCTTTGCGATTCATCAGAGTGTAGTAAACTATAATGCATTACCTGGATTTCTCCGAGAGCCTTTGTCTGATCAGATGTTTAAATCTAAATATATAATATTGATTCTGGCCCAATACGAAGACCAGTCCTAAAGGGATGGAAAAATTCAGATGGATTTGAATGACAATGGTTCCTTAGATCGATTGTATTATAAGCCGTAATTCAGTTTTATGTATATTCAATGCTCGAATGCATATTTACGCTCCAGTGCCTCATAAGCAGCATACTTTGAGTAGGGTACTTTCTCTTGAATTGTGTTAGCTTTTAGTTGTGTGCTGTATCAGAGAACAATAAAGTGATAAAATAAGTCCATTGTTAATTAAGGGCCGAAAAAAGCGGCACTTTTTCTCTCACCTATATTTTCCGTGAGCAGAATCTACAGTGTTAACTCAACAATAGATATCGACACTATGCGCGTACGCGTCATGTAATCACAGACCAGTGTATAATATATGCATGCACTATTCACAAGCATTTCAGTACTAAAACTAAGTTGAAGTACATAATATACCTTTATTGATGTCCATTGATAATCAATGGACATCTATAAAGGTATGTTATGGCGTGTTCGATTGGGACCTGACAGTCGATCTAAGCCAAACCTGCTTGACTTACCCTGTCCGAAACTGCAGACAGGTGTCACGAATTTGTCCCGTTTATTTAAGTTTCATTCGTTGAGTCAACATTTATCACTTGTGGGGCTTCAAGAAAACTTTTGCAACATTTTTTCGTATAATTGAAATTTTAGTCTGTTCAACTTGAGCTGGTCGCTTCTAACACCTACAACACGATTCAAGACGACGAAGCTAAAGTTCCTAACAACAGTTCCGGACAAGTTAAGTCAAGTGGGCTTGGCTTCGCTCGACTTTTAGGTCCCAAATCGAACACACCCTAGGTTCCGCTTGGTTTAAGCTAAGCACATTGAGTTTATGTCCTAATCGAACGAGTTGTTAGTTAAATTGTAGGGCACTCAGCTTACATCGAAGCCATTCATTTCTTTAAAGCACATCTGAATAGTGCAAGTATAGTGTAAGTGCATCGTCAAGGGTATGAGAATATCTTAAAATTTTTTCAACCTAATTCGTCGTAAGCGTGATGTGTCACTAATTTCCTCTAGCAACTGACCAGTGTCTGCATACAATGTGTATGCATGTTACAACGAACAAGCCGAACTCAGCGTACTGCTTCGGCAATAAGTGAGGTGAATCAACCGTTTCATGCAAGACTCAATTTCAGTCAGATATGTTTAGGTTAGATAGGGTAGGTTATGCCATGGTAATTAGGGTTCAGCAAGGATTGCGTTAGCCTAGGTTAGATTAGGTACGGCTAGGCTGAGTTATGTCAAGTTAGAGAATACAGATCTGAGAACATAACTTCCCTTGTACAAGGCATTAGTGAGGCCACACTTAGAATTTGCTGTTCAATTCTGGTCACCCCATCTCTGTAAAGATATCGATAACATGGAAAGAGTCCAACGCAGAGCAACGAAACTGATACCTCAGC
>LQNS02277718.1:22863330-22877142 GCA_001587735.2 Parhyale hawaiensis
AAATAGGCTGGGGTTTCTCGGTTATAAATAGGTGAAATGAATTTATTGATGGGTGAAGTTACGAGGAAGGACAACTCGTATATTTCACCTAGGAAATTTTAGTAACTGAACCATGTTTACTGTACTTGTGCGTGCTATATAACTTTTGAAACTGCTATTAACGTTTCTTTTCGGTAGACATAGAGCAACTTTAAAATACTGTATATTAATGTCCCACAATGTAAGCACAATCTTCTCTTTTTCATGCTATTACTGCTTGCAGGTCATAGGACCGTTAAAATATTTACTTTCTGACATAGAGCATTATACCACACTTGTGCGTATGATACGGGTTTAAAATATCATTGACGAGTATTTTTTGTTAGCTTTCCAGACTTCATCATACGATATCATTGAAGTTTGGCACCGCCGGAGCTGTCTGTTAAAAGCCAGTACCCCGCCTGCGAACTGATAATGTAAATAAAACAGTGCCGACGTTGCGGCAAATTTTCCGGCGAAAATATTAGGGGAAGCCCGTATATATCTATTCATTTGCGTATGAGCTGGAGCACTTAAAAAATTAAAATTATAACAGCTTTGTTAAAGAATAATTAACGGGAAAAGTTAAGTAACAGAAAACACAGAATGTTTATTAACAAAAATGTTTGATTGAGCGCTCAGGTATTTATCAGGTTTACTGTATATTTGATGGATCCTAAAAGCAATGTATAAAGTAATTATGGAGAAATTTCAATGGATCTTGAGTATGCACGAATAACTGATTCCAACTGAAGAAAAAGTCATGAAACAATTGAAAGTAGACGTGAATAAAAGGTGAGCTTCTATGATTGAAAGAGAATGCCTACAAAACATACCTACGAGGTAGTAGAAAAGAAACACACAGAAAGAAATTCATGTAAAGAAAAGAAAAATATTCAATCCCGGGTTATAACGTGAGGTGGATGTGTTATGATTACGAAGGGTTGAATGTCAATTTCTCAGAGAAACATTTCTTTAATGAAATAAAGCGGTTTCTTTGCTTCATCTATATACGGGACTAGGTTCGGATCAAAAGGAGAATGCCTTGCAGGAGATATGCTAGCAAAATCAACTGGTAAAATATGACTGCAAACTCATAAGCTTGAAAGACCACGCATCACAAGTGATGTAAGCAGAATTCCAAAGTTCTAAAACGTAATGTTTGACGTTTAGGAAAAATAAGTACTGAAAATGTCGGTATGCTAGGAAATTGAATTTTTGTTATCATCTGCCACAATAGAAGAATGAAACGCTGCGCACTGACGGTAGCGAGAGCTCTCCAGTATTTTGGAACAGTTATAACTTTCGAGTTTCAAGGTATTCTATGCTCTGGTAATTTAGTTCCATCTGTCTGTAGTAGTTATTTATTATGCGCTCAGTTCTAATAAATTAGAGTAGGTGAGTTGAAACTCGTTAGGATAGAGAAAGTGCATTGGTTTAGACTGGGCGTATTGTAATAATTTATTATACTAAGTATAGCGAAATCATTCTAATTTAACCCAAAAAAGCAAAAAGAGATGTTATAAACCGTTGATTAACGATATTTCACTTCAATTAAGCGCATCTAGGCCTGTTTTAGTGCATTTGTTACGTATACAAGTTTTAGAAGCAAGTAAATGTTTGTCAATCATTGCTGAATACAAGACAATTGCATAAAATGCAGAATAATGTATGAAAAAGTAATGTAACAACATAGATAAAAAAAAATGTCTGGCACGTCGCAGTCAGACTCCTTTGCTTAAAGCGATATTCGCCGTTTGGTCAAGTGGTATCTCAATCGCTATGTGTTCTATGGCTAAGCAGATCATCATCTTTCGAGGTACTTTATTTCGAAGCACATATCGCCCTAATTGTAGAAACACATCTTGATAACACATGTTTAGTGCTAAGCCGCCCCCCTCCCCCCAAAAAAGTCTTACCAATAGCTTACCCCAACTATTTTTCTTGCATTGCAGCCATGTCGTGGCTTTAACCAAATTGATGAAATGGTTGTAATGCATATTAATGTTTGAAAGACCGCTGACAGGGCATAAAGCGGCGCATTTGTTTCATGACCATTCATAGCAATTTAGTCAATACTTTGCCATTTTCATTATTCATAATATGAAAACGTTGGAAACTTTTGTCCAGGGCAAAACTTCAGCTCGAGTGATTGCATGCCAGGCTCAATCACTGCACATTTTTTTATTTGCCTGTAGGCAATATAAACAGAGGAAAGTAAAAACTGTAAGTTCTGTGAAACTTGAATGGAATCGATGCTTCCTTGCACGAATCACTTGCAGTATACAGTATTTGAACAACACAGCGGTGGCAACATTCAGCTGGTGTGATTATTTAAGCAATTCAATAATATTTTGTACTACTTAAAGGAGTTTCCTTGCAGCTAGAGATATCCTGTTCTTCTGCTTTAATTTTTTATGTTTTTTTTAAACCTTGACCTGTCGATAAATCAATAGATTTTCTTATTTAGAAGCTCGTTTTCAACATCTTTAACCTGTCGATTACAAATACAGCAAGTTCTCAATCTAGGACGTTGCGTTTTGTGACGATTCTAGCTTTAAAAGTATTGTTCCAGGTATCCGCTATGTCCTGTACGCTTTTTTCAGGAGTGCCGCAGGGTGAAAATGGCGCATAGAGGGGGAACGCAACGAAGAATCGCCCTTGCTGGGGTACGGTCTAGCAATGAGACGACCTCTCTCCAAAAAAAAATTAAAACGAATCTGCCGATATTTAGATGGGGCGTCGGTGATTTGACTCTAGTACTACGCACAGTCACAATACAGAATACAGGCCTCAATGCACTTGCGCCACCTCTGAATATAAACCGACTGGTTTCCAATTTTACTCCAGAGATTGTCTCATTCCTAGACAATCTTTTGCTAAGAGCCGTTCAAAAAATTAAGTTTCAAGTTTACCCTTATGTGCTATTCGCATCCTACCGAGTATCTTTCTCCAACACTTTCGATTAAAAGTTTTTAATTTATAAAAGAGTCTGCATCAAATGACCTGTCACGAAGATTTCCTGTTATCATAATCACGGACTCGTTTTCTATGTTAGGTAATACTATTATTGACGTTGCAATTTAAATATGGAAATAGTTTCTTGCTGTTCACGAACACCTGTGAGTTATTGCTGATATTAAAACCCTTGGTAGGTTACGCTGTTGATTCATAAAAGAAAAAAATAAATTAAATGACATAGCGCAAAAAGTACTGAAAAAATAATAAGTCACCAGTCTCCTCGCAGTTCTACCCGCCCAGCTTTGTATTCAGTTGCAATCGTCCGCCGTTGGCTGCAGCGAAGCCTTGAATATAATAAAGCACTGCAGATTAACTTTCGTAACCCAGCGTGATGCGTTCGCAGTACAGTCAGTGGCTCAATACTGTTTGACACTAAGGGCACATAACCTAAAAATGTGGCTGCAAAGCAATGCCGAAGGTCAAAAAAGCCTTGGCCGCCCCGAACTTTATGTATAACTAGTGCGCACGTTTTATTTAGAATCTATTTAATGAAGAAAGAAAATTCAGCATTAGTGGCAGCATTGGTGGCCACAGGTTATCGTCAAAGCTGTCACTCAGCTTGGAGACCCTTGAACGACTGCTTGCATGTCAAGAAATTAACACACTTTTACAGGAATACTATGCTGCTCTTGGGCCATGATAGCGAAATAAAATGATTTGTTTTATGTTGTTTAGGTTTAAATTTGTAGTGTGAACTGTCCAGTCGGAAATAATGGTTATGATTATAGTAGAACAACTATGATTATGGTCGAGATTTTGGTTGTTTATCATCGATATATCCTCCATATTCAACAATTTATGAGGTGCATTATGGTAGAGATATGTCACAACCTTCGACCATACTGCCAACCATAATTCCCGACCATACATACCCAATAACAACTATAAAGGTTTTAGCTGCACAACTATGATCTACCATAGTGAACCGTAAGAAACACCATTCACGACCAAAATCGACTGTGTTCAGTGAATGATACAACTATATTCTACCAAGATCAACTTTCTCAACTGTTGACATATTATGCCCTGGAGGCCTGCTTTGTTTGCTGATAATTAATTTCTTATACAAAAAAAAAATGGTATTTTATACGTGCTGGTTAGGCCTGCAGCTCAGAATGGTGAATAACTCTAAACTTCAGGACGATGCTGTAGAGCAGGAGCTTCAACCAGTCTGTGCAGTTAACGCACGTTTATAGGTATAATGTACAACTTCTTTAACTCTAACTGGTACGCAGCTATACGACACAGTTTAGAGGAAGTAACTAGTCGATGGAAGAATTCTGGCCGTACCCGTTGTCAGGGTACGTAAGGCCAAATTTAACATGGAACTTGACATTGTTTTCCATAGAGCTAATAGGAATAATTTGTTTATGAAACTTTACATATATAAACTGAATGAACATAAAAAAGGTAGCAATATTTAATCAAAGATTGCAATACTGTTTTACAAGGGATACAACAAATAAATACAAATGATGGGTAACTACGATAAAGTGGCAAAGCGTTAGTAAAATTCAGAAGCTACATAAAAATAAAGTCAAGACAGTTAGCGTCCGTAAATACCCTGCAATTTTTTGCAATTCATTGACAGGAATAAAAAAAGTGAAAATGTGCGCAATTTTTGCACTATAATATGAAATTTAAGATGTTTCGCATTCAAACTTATAGTCATACAATATTATTTTGGTCGATTATGTTAGGAATTTTAGGAATATTATTATAACCCATGGCAACCCATACGTATTCTTCCCCAAATAATGGGAGAAATTTCACTCATGATCTTATTTAAGGAAATCCGTTTATAACCTACCATGGTTATGCTCTAGCATATGCTCTACCATATATAGTTTTCAAACATCCATGTACTACCATCTACCATATATAGTCTTCATACATCCTTGTACTACCATCGACATTCGTTTCCTGAACAACCTTAAACAACCAATATTGCCTCCACCAATATCGACTTGAATATACTAAAATCAACGGTTATTATGGCCGACATACCTACCATATTGTTTCATTATCATAATCGACTGTAATCTCTCATACACCAGTATATTCTACCATATTCACAACCATTATTTCCGACTGGACGTAAGCCTCCTACGTAGAAAGTTTTATTTTGGTCAGCGTTTGATAGAAAAATAAATAAATGTAAATCTGGAGGATTCATGAAAGCTGGACTTGAAGTTGTCCGGCCACACACAGCCCACTAGGACTTGCACCATCACTCGCATAGTAAGCTTCTTCACGTCGGTGTTTGCTGGCAATTTATAACTAGTGCCTCAGGGAAACAGAAAAGTATACGCAATCACACGCAAAAGCCGCCACCCTGTTCCCAATACAGCAACCCTGCCCCTACCCTACAGCTAGATACAATAATAAACATGACGCTAATTTTTTTGAACACACAGTAACAACGATGGTAACCATCTAGATTTTCCCGATGAAAAATTGTGTACTTTTAGTGGAGGGCTCACACGATGGTAAAATAAACAAGTTTCCTCAGTTTAGCGTCCTAATGCGTTGCTGTGTCTGTTTATATAGCATGAAAACGCAGAGCTCACTAAATTTTAATTCATTCCACATTTGAAGAGAAATGTGACGCTATAGTAGCAAGACTTGGAGAGCAAATTGAATATCGCCGTAGAGAAGGCCCTGTAAAATATTCGGATGATTCTCTAAGGAAGGAAACTCGTTCATCTATGATGTGAGCCCGCCTTAAGTTAAAATAACCGGCCATTTACCAGTCAAATAATGAAACTGTTTATTTCTTAAGCTTCACCTCGGCCGAGCCCCAGACTGTTAAGTTACAAGCTAGGGAAAGTGTTCCCCTATCTCTCATGGCTGTTCAGAAATTCAAGAGGACGTTCCTCCATGAGCTCAATCGTGCAGGGTTGTCCTTAACTTGGTAGCTATCATTATTGCTGAGAATAATTTATTCAACTTATTTAATTTATATTTTGTATCCTTTTAACAAGGCAAGGGATCTCACTGCCCATTTGTATGCCAAGTCAGTGCCATTAGCTCCAAACTGCCTGGTGTGATGAAAATCATTCCACTAAAATTTCGTTCACCAACGTCTTTATTGTCAAACGCGTGAATCAGCGATAACGGGGTGAAAATATCAATGGTTCTCTAATGCTTGCTGCTAATCATTTGTATATGTCATGGAGATGCGTTTCAGTTGCTCAAAAAAAATTACTATAAGTCGCAGACTACACGATTTAACTCGCGAAATAATTCGGGTAATGTGTATGATGATTAATTAAGCCGTAGTAACCACTTAATGCCCGGTCTGCCCCTGCCTGTTCCGTTTCCCGATACACAAATAACATCAGTGGGGGGGGGGGGACGTTGCATTATTCTGAAAGTCTTTCATGGGCTCCCACGACACAAATATTGGTCGCCAATTAGCCAGTCGAGGTCATCTAATTGGGAGGATGAAGGGAAGGGCGAGCTCGGGATATCAGAATAAACGTTGCACTGATCTCCAAATTAGGGAGAGGTCGTGATTATACATCAGAGGGCCAGCGTCCGTTTGGGTCTCTGTGTGTGTCTCAGGCTGACGTTGAGAGATATGGTGGGGCCGTAATGCAAATCCTGCTGCGACATAAGAGGATGTTCCTCCCAGCGCTGCGGGATATCAAGCGATTCAGTGCCTCCCAACTCCCGAGGCATTTTGCTACATCAACTCCTACTAATGTGTTGATTTGAGCTACTGCTGAGGAGTAACCTCTTGTGCTGTAAGTGAATGCTTCGTCCTAGCGCTGCGTGCTTGCAGACGCTTCAGTGTCTTCTAACATCCTAGGCATTTTGCGATATTAACTCTTACCAATGAGTTTTTGAGAAACTACAGGCAGGTTTTTTAATGGGTTGCAAGTGGGTGCTCTTCCTTATCGTTGTGTGTTTTTAGACGCCCAAGTCCTCCTTTATTAACCACAAACCTATTCTAGAAGCAACTTGTAGAAGTTGTTGAACACGTAGGCTACGGAGGTGAAATCTGCTGCTATATTAGTGTTTATTTTTTATTAACGCAATGTGGTGTTAGATATTGCACGATAATCTATTCTAACGCCAGAAATGTTTTGCTGAACCTGCTGTCCACGAGCTGCGTGTCCAAAAGTGAAGAATAATCAGCGTACTGGGTGAGATGCATTTGGGACTCATACTGTAAGTCTCTCACTGGCGGAGACGCGCATGATCTTCTATGCCTAATTAACTTCAATCCGGTTTCTCTTTTCGTATTCTATATAATAAACACTTTTTCTGCTCAAAATATTTAAAAAATAACGAAAAAATGTCAAAGTGGCACAACACAGTATCAACAAAACGTATTTTACCAAAAAAAAAAAAAAAGTATGAACAAAATATAATGTAGAAGTGGATGAAAATAGAGCGCTTCCCAGACATACAAATGCAAAAATGGATTAACGATTAGCTTCACTTTAGAGCAATAATACAATTCTTTACCCTAACACACACTAAGTGAAACAGCACTTAGAGCAAAATTGAGGCCAGCGGTCAGAACATTATCTTCACTGAAACAGAAGGTGAGTGGTCTCAGCTAGTTCAAGGTACCAACTACTGTCTTAAGAAAGCGCTATCATTTGCTGGAAAAAGTAAAAATACGCTCCGCTTCGTTCAGGTAAGAAATTTGTGTGACGGAATTTAATTTGATGTAAAAACTAGAACGGATGAGCGTTGGGACTTCTCAGTCCGCCACCCACCTATTCCCACTCAGTGGACTATGCACGGCGCACGAAATATAAACACGGACGTAAGTCTAGCGTGCGCTCAACACAATGTAAGATCATAAGATGTATTCTGTCACGTGACACATGTAACAATACATGGAACTTACGAGAACGATGTATTCTGATACGCGAAGCACCTGTGCGATAACATACGAGTACAAGTCTGGAGGGATAGACCCACAAAGAGACCCGGTGAAAACACGACATCCTCGCGGTACTTCTCGGTTTGTAATAAATACGTCGTCTTCCTGTACTGAGCTTAGGATATGCATAAGTGGCGCCACAGAGATGCCTGACATTGAGGATGCGTTGACAATCAATGCGAGATACGTTAGGTTCTCTGCTAAGAGAACATGCAACGTTGCTGGGGCTATACTTTATACAGCATTTTCACTGTCTATCATAGAAGAGAGGTCATCTTTATTGTAATTGTTGGCCTGAGAGATTCGAGAAGCCTTGTAACACTGACGGAAAAGCTAAGTCAGCATGGGGCTGCTGAACTGGCGATCCTCGAGTCAAACGATTGGTTAGGACAACATACATAACTTTAGCATAGTAAATTTTTTTTCAAGCCGCTTATACTGTTCCAATATTCTAAATAAATTTCAGGAACAGCTATATACGTGCCTTAGTTGAATGAAATTAGACTGTCGGACTCGAGGATCGCCTGTATTTGCATTAGAAAATGTGTTTGCGTAGAAAGCGTCAGTAGGCATAATGGATTAAATGCGCACCACTATCAGGCTTCGCGCTATGAAACACACAAAGGAAAATGTATATATATATTACAGGCCATGGGGACTTCTGAAAATCATAATACCCACTCTGCAAAACTTTTGTGAGGCTACACGAGTGCATCATAAACATGACCTAGTTTTTTTCGTAATCGAAATGTAGCTAAAATATTAGCATCATGCTGACAAGCTAATACTAGCATTAACTTCCAATAGCGGACATGAGATTATACTCACAGGTAGGCGCTTGCGGCCATCTGCTGCCTAGCCCTATAAGAATACTGCAGGGGCCGCAGTCCTGCGCCTTATTGTAAGGTGGCAACAAGTGCCACCTCTGATAACACGACAAATCTCATCCAAAGTGATTGAAGCATAAATGTAATTATTTTTCGAGTTGGTAGTTCAGGGTTTAACTTATCGTTGATTTTAGAATAATTCTCTCATCTGGTTAAACAAACGCGGTTTCTCCTCAGTATTCAATAGTTTCAAAAATAAGTCCCTACCTGACAATTGTTATGCCAGCCGTGATTGATGATAATTGCATATTAGAGGGTGAATAGGCCATTAAAGCTCTGTAATTGACTACCTTGATAATCTCTAATTGTTATATCGTGATAGCTGCCGCAGTAATTAGACGCAGACAGCAACACTAAAATAATGCAGCTTTTGGTACACAAACAACGTTGAGACACAACAAGGGTCGCTAGCGGTTGGTGTTAAGAAAACAGTTTTCGTGCGATGACAATAGCTACTGGCCTGCTGTACATTTGTTAACCTGTAGCATACTAAACTGCCAAAAGTATTACGCCACCTGCCTGGATTCTGTATAGGATCTCAGGGATGTAAACACCTGATGCTCGTAGTAGTGATGACCAGCTGAGAAAGTGATGACTGTAGTTATTATGACTTCCCTCAGCAAGAACAACGCTATCCAAGCAGATAAAAGAAGCGTGCAGTCAACCGTGAGGAGCAGAAAATTATAGTACTGAACAATCTTTCCATAAAGTTTTTTCAGCAGCGATTATACTGCCAGCGAATTTTACACATGTGCCCCTCGCGTACTATTCACTATAGGGATGATATGTAGTTGTATCGCTGAAGGTTTATACATCGGGTTGTGGGACAATTTACTTCTCTGTTACACCCGCAGCGACTCTTGTACAGCATGAATGTTCCAATACTGCACCCATTTCATTGTCATTGCTATACACCGTAATATGAAATATGACTCAGTCACTAGATATTAATTATTCCGTTTTGTTGCCCACCAGTATCAATTTTCTTAGGAAGACACATACATACTTGAAACTAGTGCAGCCTGCCGTCAAAAATAACGGCAGAGAACATGCATCGGTACTTTTTCAGTTTTCGTCCTGATGGCCTCGACTGTATTTTACTTTTGCTATTAGGAGGACGCACTGCACCCACTGCAGCTCTAGCTCGATCTTCCTACGAAGTTAAAAACGATCAGTGCTTCTAATTCCGCTTCGGAAAATACGGTTTTGTTTTCAGAGTACATTATTTCTGCTAGAAAAATATTGTTGCAAAATAGTACAGAGAGAAACTGTTATTACCTCAGCCATGGAAGTTCTGTTTGTGTTCAGTTTGTCAATCTGTCTGTCTCTCAGTTTGTCTCCCTGTCTGTCACAAAGACAACTCAAAAACTTATGGACCGATCTTTTTAAATTTACAGGAATTGCTAGGTATGTAGGAGAAAGAAATTATTAACTTTTGGTGAAGATCCATCCAACGGTTTTTACCTCCACAGAGGAGGTCATGTTTTCGTCGGCTTTGTCTGTCTGTCACCAAGATCAAAAAGTTATGGATGGATTTTGATGAAATTCACAGGGATTGTTAGGAATGTTAGGAGGAACAGATGATTAACTTTTGGTAAAAATCCGTCCATCCGTTTGTTTGTTTGTTTGTTTGTCTGACTGCCTCATTTTTCTTAATGCCATACCTTAAAAAGTTATGGACGGATTTTGATGAAATTACATGAGTTGTTAGGTATATCACGATGAGTAAATAACCAAATTTTTGGAGTGATTTGTTTGTTCGTTCATTTGTTTATCACTGTTTTTAATTTTATACTTGTTAGCTCAATAACTGAAAAAATTATTGATGGTTCTTTATGAAATTTATAGGATTTGTTATTGATGTTAGAAGACATTTTTGGTGCAGATCCGTCTGCTTTCTTGTATGTATGACTCATGTTTGTCATAATGTTTGGTAGTAGCATAACTCACAAAGTAATGAACGGATCTACACAAAAATTGCACAAGCTGTTAATACCATCTAAGGGCACAAATGATCAGATTTTGGAGTTGATACAAAGAAAAACATGGCTTCAAAGCCCAATTGATTTTTTGTTACCGTTGCCTCGCTTGGCGGTGGTATGCGCTCTCGTAGTGCTCTAGTTTGAATCCTTGTCAGCCTCTTTTTTCTCATCAGCATAAATCAAAATCTTATTAACCGATCTTTATGAAATTTACAGGAGATGTTAGGGTTGTTAATAAGAGCAAATGACCAAATTATTTAGTCGATCTGTTTTTCCATTTCTTAGTTTCGCTGTTTGTCTCTAAAGGATAGCTTGAAAAGTTAACAATTGATTTTCATGAATTTTTTTTAATTGTTAGAAATATTAAAAGACACATATGACCAAATATTGGCGATGATCGGTTTGTCCGTTTGTATGTTAGACTGGCTGTGAGTGGAGTGAAGAGAGGAGAAAAATAGACGATAGTCGGAGGGAGTTTGTAACTAGAGAGAAAATAGAAGAAAGATGAAACAGAAAATAGGAGGATGTTAGACTAATGATCACCTATACGCCAAGGAGGTTGTGTTATCGTCGAGCTTGTTTTTTGGTCTGCCAGTTCGTCTGTCAGTCACTAAAATAACTCAAAAAGTTGTAAACGGATTTCAACAAATTTTCCAGGGATTGTTAGATACGTTAGGAGGAGCAGTTGATTAACTTTTGTGAAGTTCTGTACTTCCGTTTGTTTGTCTGCCTCATTTTTCTTAATGCCGTAACTCAAAAAGTTATGAATGGATTTCTATGAAATTTGAATGAATTATTAGGTACACTACAGAGAGTGAATGAAGATACGATTGTGATGATCCGTCTTTTCCTTTCTTTGTCTCTGTGATATTTTAGTGATGATCGGCTGGTTTGTTTCTGTGTTTGACTAATGTTTGTCATAATATTTGTTAGTAGCATAACTCGAAAAGTTATCAACGGATATTCAACAAAACTACAAAAGCTCTTAGTATCGCCAAAACGCACAAATGATTAGATTTTGGTGTTGATGTGAAGGAAATCCTAGTTTCAAAACCAATTTGAATGTTTTATTACTTACTTGACGTAGGCATTCACCCTCAGAGCGCTGTATACGTTAATTTATACCTCCAGTAACCGGTGTATGTATTCTGAATACAGAGAAGTATATGACTCGAACTGTGTCTGAACCATATCTGCTTTAAAATGATACACAGCTTGTTGATTGCTTAGCCTCTCAGTCCCAAGTTGAAGGATTAGGTAGGAGTGAATTCATGTGCTGAATCTCAGGGTGTGAGATAAGAGAAAATTTCAGCCCTAAACTAGCAGCACCTTAAATTACGTTCCTTGAATATACAGATCCTTCGTCTTTCTAGCTCGTGAGATTGGGAAATGAAAAGCTTCTATTCGTCTGTCGCTCCTGCTCTTTAGTACAGTATAAATGCACTTGCAGTTACTGTTTTTTATACTAACTTGTTACTTGTGAGTAGTCTTCAAGGCCCCGCACCGCTGCCGACGCAGCGCTCTCAGAGCCTCCCTCATACAGGTCAGTCAGGATCTATAATCTTGTGTGATGCACTTCTCATCCAAGTTGTAACATTCGGCGAATAAGTGAGATTTCAATTTCTTTTTAAAATTCTGCAGATTATCGATATTTTTTATGTGACAAGGTAGCTTATTATAAAGTCTTGGTGCACTCGTCGCAAAAGCTCTAAATCCAATAGCCAAATTTTATCTCGACTCATTCAGTTTATGACGCACACTGTCTCAAAGTCATCAAAGTGTCAAGTTGAAAGTACTTCAATAACTCGTTTAAGTACATTGGTTTCCTGAATTGTAAAGCTTGGTAAGTCATACGACATATCTTGTACACAATTCGTGCCATTACTGGTAGCCAATGTAAATCAATCAATGCTGGTGTTATTCTCATTCGGCGAGGTAGACCCCTGACCAATCTGGCAGCTCTGTTCATGACATTTTGTAGTTTTCTCAGCAGATAGTTAGGTAGTCCGTACCACAGCGAGTTACGATAATCTAATTTGGAGATAACGTAGTTATGGATAAGCATTTTTATAATTTTTTCATCCAAATATTTCTTGATGAAGCTAATATTTCTTAAATGATATCCAGTACTTCTTACAACAGCATTGATTTGATCATGAAATGAGATATGACAGTCAATGAAGACGCCCAGATCTCTAACCACAGTCTTCACCTCCACATCGGTGCCATGCACTCGCACAGTTGCAGCTCCAAATCTTCTCAGATCATTTTTCTTTCTAATAAACAAACATTCTGTCTTATCTTCATTGAATTTTAACTGCCTAGCTTCCATCCATCCTTTAATATCTTCCATCACTTCAGTCAACTTATCCTCCGCATCTCCCACATTACACAAGGACATATAAAACTGAATGTCATCCGCAAACAACTTAAAAGCAACTCCATGTAGCCTCAGCAAATGCGATAGTTCAATCGTGTAGATACAAAATAAGTTCTACCCAACACACTCCCCTGAGGGACTCCTCTCGTCAAAGATTTGGTAGATGATGTAGACTTTCCAACCTGTACACAGAAAGTTCTATTCTCAAGATAACTTCTCAGGTAAGTCAACGCATCTCCGCCTACTCCAATTGCCCTACAATCCTCAAGCAGCAGGCTATGTGGAACAGTACCAAAAGCAGCACTCAGATCCAGCAAGATCAGAATTCTACATTTCCCCTCATCCATGAACAAAAGCAACTGATTCACAACTGAACACAAAGCTGTCTCCGTCGAATACATTCGCTTATAGGCAGACTGACTATCGGGAAGGGCTTCCACAGCTTGCAAATGTTCCAGCAACTGACTCAGTATAATATTTTCAATAATCTTGGATAAAAAATGTCAAATTAGACACAGGTCTATAAGAACCTAAGCATTGGGGATCCAGTTTACCTTTTACTATAGGTTTCACAACCGCTATCTTTTCACTCTCCGGAAAACTATTAGTCTCAATACTAAT
>LQNS02277718.1:22915934-22930847 GCA_001587735.2 Parhyale hawaiensis
TTTATGTTCAATCTCTTCCAGTTTTCGCCGGCATTCAGTTTGTCGCTGTAATACACACGATGACTTTTGGCATATGATCAATTTTGCTCTTTTCTTTAATAAGCTTTTGCGGAATTTATGGTGGCGCTTTTTAGGACATTTCCTTCTAGCCAGTGGTAGGTATTTCACGCACTTTTCCAACAAAACGTTTTCAAAGATTTCGTTCATTGTATCACTTTGAGTTGAGTCATTTAGAAGAGCGTCCCAGTTCACCGACCGCAGCCCATCGTTCAAACGTTCCCAATTTATTTGATTATTGAAAGCATTTAAATCTCATAGACTATTTATGTTATTTTGCTCATTATACTTTGAGTCACTTGATTCATAGCTACAGAACGGGGTTGTAATATCAATGAGTTTGCGATCAGACAAAGCTGTATCTTGGGTGATGATATTCTTTATAAATTCGGTATTCTGTACAAATAGGAGATCTAAGATGTTGTCCTTCCTTTTTGCCGAAGTGATCATCTGCACTAAAGAAAGTTGTTCCAATACCTGTAGTAAAGATAGTGCTTGTTCTCTTTCATCTATTGTGTACGAAAACTTCTTGTTAAAGATAAAACTACCCGTTTCATCGGGCACGTCTGGATGTAACCATTTCAGGAATGGAAAGTTGAAGTCACCTGTAATGGTTTGGTAAGAAACGCATAAAATCCTACCAAATAGAATGGCTCAGTGCCAGTCAAGGAGCGTTAATAGGGAGGAGGGAACCATGCCGCTAAAATTTAGGCTCGCCAGCGAGTCAAGCAGATCAAGTGTGGCTGTGACGCGTTCATGAATCTCATTGGTGGAAGTGACGCGGGAGCAGGGAGTTTTACGGGGGAGGAGCAGACAAACTGATGTCATGATATACTATTGGTGCATACGGCGACTGGCTGCAGCCACACCCGACTCTAGAGATTCACGGACCAGGCTTCTGGCTCCGTCCTCTCCATTAAAGCTCCTTGGTGTCGGTGCCACACGAGAGAACACGATGACGGTACTTAAGTGTAGTTCTGTATACATTTTATTATTTATAGTAGTTCAGTTGTTGCATATCTCAGTAATTGACAAATATCACATACTTTACTTTATTCTGACTCTTTGAAACAAGATACCGGATAGCTAGATAGCAGCCGTGAGTTCTCACCACAATGCGTTCACCCGTAGAAACCCGAACGGTTCAGTCTTTTGAAAGAAAAGTGTTTTATTGTTTCAATGTTGTGCCCAATATTTTACTACTTTGAAAAATAAGTCTCTTGTTTATTGTTGGATTTGCTTATGTGCATACATCTTTTATGTTTCAAATACCTGCTAATGTAATGTCGCCTCTGAGGAGGCCACGACAGAAAGGTGGATTTTGACTTGCTGGAACTCTTACTGAGAAGGAATGCAGAAAATTATTCATCTTCAATGCAAAAGCTTTGAGTCTACCAGACTACTGTGGCGGAACGAATTTCTAATCGGAACACTCCGAATGCTGTTGATTCTGACCGTTTTATGGTAATAATTCCATCAAGCGGGTAAAGCCATGAAGACTATCTCAGATTTTCATAGTTACATTTAAATAAGAACTTTCCCTATGAAAGCGCTAAGTATAGAGGACTGTCAATCTATAGCTGTTGGAGAGGAGGGGGGGGGGTTCACGAATGTTAAAGATCCTATACAAACCGGTCATTGATATTTCTGCCACTGGTCGTTCCCGCAGTTGCTAATAGATATCTTACACGCTATTGTTACGTTGATAATGCATCAATGCCATAGCCAGCGTGTTATTCAGGTCTGCACAAGTACATATCAGGCGACCATGGTTTTCCCTTGGAAAAGGGAAAATAATATGCTCTACTGAAAATTCCCGTTTTCATGCCTGTCTGCGCCCCTGATCAGCTGCAGATGATACTCATAGCTACAGCTACTTGTTGGCGCTTCCAAACCTGCTGAAATTCTACCCGAGAAGATATTGTGGATTTCTAAGACAATTCTGTTTGTTCTCCTCTTCTACGTCCCGCTCAAAGCTCTGCACGACGAGCAAGGAGTTTAAGTTGGCGGACGTCAGTTTCAGGCTATTGTTATCTTTGCGAAGCTCTTCGTCTCTCCAGGTCGCCTAAAATATTATACTCGCACTCTTACTTAGCGATCAGTAAATATTGCACTATTACTGAAGTGGTATAACTTTATCTCAGTTTTTCCTTCTCGTTTCTATTTGTGTATCACTAAGATCTCAAGAATTTGATCATCAGATGGAAGCTATTTTTTTCATCATTGGTGCAGTTGCAGTGGATAAAACGTTTTCTAACTTATAATGTAGAGAAATGCCTAAAATCTTAAATTAGGACAACTCCTACCATGAGAGATAAAAATTAGAAATGCTCCGAAAAATAGGTGAAAAGTAACACTATTTTATGACATTTTCAAAAGCTGTGTACTGTGAGAAATGGCGCAATGTTCATATTCGTTGTGGGTGATTTTTGAAATTTACTATGAAATAAAATTCTTCTTTTTTTCTGTAAGGTAAGGTAGTATAATCTTAACTATGTCTTCTGAAAATTTTAAAGCTGATTCGACTGGCTCGTCAAAATCGATTTAAGCCGAACCCACTCGACCTGACTTGTCCGGAACTGCAAACAGGAGTTGGGATCCGAAATCTGAATCGTGTTGCAAGTTTGAAGCAATCCAAGTATGCTAAGCCGACAATAATAGCTCCACTTTAAAAGTAAGATTAAGTTTTTAGATCTTCTCACAGGCAATCAATAATTGTCAACGCCGTAATTTTACTGCCCAATCGAAGGTGCCGTTAATGTTATGCAACCCATCATGTCACTTTGGGCTAGTTTCCACCACTCATTCTTGCTTTATGTTAGGGCTGCATAAACTCCTTGGGACGCTTGCCAGCGTTCGCGAAATTTCACATTCTGCTATGGAATTTCAACGCTTGCATTTCTGATTTCACTTCTCATCTTAAGCCTTAGCTGCTGAAGTATGATCTCCGTTATTTTACTTTAGAGTGATACGATTTATTTTAATGATGGAATGTCACAGGGCTTGGCATCCTCAAGTCCATTTGCATATGACAGTCTTATTTCCAATATGTTCTCGCCTCACCTCGTCTCAATGATAAAGTTTCTGTTATCTCTTCAGCTTTTGAGTGAATAACAACTGTACAAAAAAGCAATTTTTATAGTATAAACAGGCATGGCAATGCATTCAAACTTTCGCAAAAGAAAACACATCACAAATGACTCTCGTTAGCAGTCGGATTAACGCACGTAAGTAGGAGATCATTGAGTGGAAAACTTCTTATTTATTCATAAGAGGAATTATAGATAATAGAAATTGTTGCACAGTGTACCGTAAACTGGGCTTTACTAGCCAAAATTAAGAAAAATATTTCTACAGGCACATGATCTCAATTTTCCGTGCTTTAGATTTGCTTCTATCAAACAAATACATTCTATCAAATACATTGTTTTTCATCGCGTTCGTACAGTGAATTGTGGTAGTTGACTTGTTCGTGAGTCTTTTTCTGCCACTGTATCTGCTACCGAAATTTGTCAAAATCAGTGGTCAGCACCTGTACAGTAGAGAACCTAGTGCATTTAGTTTCTTCAGCAATGCAGTGTTATTCTCACTTAATATTGCCTTTACCAAGACATTCTTGTACAGTACTTCTCTTATACATATTCTTACGTGATTTTGTCACGTTGTGCTATTCTTTCGGTCTCACCCTCCTCCGTTTCTGCACACTAAATGTTAAATACATATACAGTACAGTACCCGCTGGTTATGTTTGTAAAACATGAATATAGCTAATAATTATATTTTAGTAGGAATATAATTTTATGAACCATGTTAATTAACTTTTTGTAGTGGACAAATAAATTGCGATAAAGTTACCTCTGGCTCAAAGTTTTATCTGTTCTCAGATTAATTAAGATAGCGCCACTGCTTGAAGGAAAAGTAAATATAAACTGAATCGTTAACATTTTGAAAAATATTCTTTTAGTTCATATTAGACAAACAGACTCCAACGCGGGCCTCTGCCCTTTGATAATATACCCCTGTAATAAGCGCAGTGACTGAAATTAAGGATATCATAATTTTTTACTACGATAGGGATTCCTAGTTTTAAGTGTTTGACAGTTTTCTGTTATCTTGTTTGGCAAGGTTTCAAGTAGAATTCAGTTGCAGACTTGGTGTACCGAATACAGTTAGTTTAATTCAATACGCCATCTTGGAATTCGTACACTAACTTAGAGTACGATATGATGTACAGACTGTAGAACTGTTTTTTTTTTCTTGCTGATTTTGACTCACGAATACTCCTCCCCTGTGGACCAGAGAGATGAACCAATAAATTTCAACTTCAAAAACTTGAAGCCACTGCTTGCGGGTAGCTATTATTCAGCTGCACTGGGCGAAGTAGAAGGAGTAAAATATTATCTGTTATGAGATAAAGGTACAGTTTATTCATGTTTTCCGGAGCTGGGTGTTCACTTTATGCCCAAGCACGAAATTTATTCTTTGCTCGTGTACTGCACAACTTAATTGCATCCATGCAATAATATTGTGCCATTAAGTCTTCGAATTACATCCTCGGTCTAAATAGCAAAACCATCAAAATTCCAATGATGGTTTGGTAAACAAACGTCCACCGGAATATAACGGAGGCTTCCTAACAACGACGCACTTGAATGCATCACACTTTATATAACAAAAAGAAGCTCGGGCGTCAGCAGACCGACACAGCGATGCGCTAACTCAGCCGCGCCCGACACGGGTGATTGATTACGCTTCCGACCGCTTGTAGGGCGCTTAATATCGCATCCACTCAACAGGACGCTAATGAGGGGTAATTAATTCCGCGAATTTGAAGCTAATATAATGAGGTTATGTCCCTTCGAACTGCCATTACTGAGAGGTAATGCAATGGGGCCGTTGATAATAGAGTTGACTCAAATGGGCAGTTAGAAATGGAAGCTCACATCATAAATTTCTTTTTATGGCAAGACTGTTAATCCTTTCAGCCTGAAAGTGTTCCTCCGGCTTAGGAATAAATTTAAGATATATTTTATAGCAAAAGACTTCTATCATTTCGGAACATCTCTACAATAATAGACAAATATTACAAAAGTATAACTAATACTTTAGTCAATTCTGAAATGTCATTAGCCATTTTATAAGGTTCTATATGTATCCATCACCTACCCTAAAGTACGGTCATCGGTTGCAGTGACTTATTGATTCTAACTCGTATTCATCCTTTTGAAAAGTTTATTAAAATCAATGTGCGGTATTATTAACCGCAGCTAAGCTGCAGTGCAGTGTAGTCCGGGTGCAATCATATGCTAAATATTTCACTACTACAACAGATCGGTGTCTTCAGCTCGACCTAGTGGTTTTATTTTACGCTTCTGATATCTCACAGATAGTTTAAACGAACGTTTATTGCTAATAGGTGCTCACAAACGACCTTGAGGATTAAACAGTATAGGTATTATAGGTTGTTTCATAAACTGTACCAGTTTCTCCGTTGTTCATGCAGTGTCTTGTGATCTTCTCTCATTAACTTTGCAACAACCAAAGGTACTTCTTATACTGATAAGAACAGCCGTAGACAAGTAAGGGACATGCGGCCATACTCTTCCCAGTCAGAAATAATGGTTGTGCTTATCGCATAACAACCATAATGATTATGGTTGAGATCTTTGGTTGTTTATTATTCAAATATCCTGGATATTCAACCATTTTTGGGGTGCATTATGGTAAGAAATACGTCATTACCTTCGACCATATTGCCAACAATAATTCCCAACCATACATACCCAATTACAACCATTGAGGTTTTAGCTGCAAAACCATGATCTACCATAGTGATCTGTGAGAAACATCATTCACGACCAAAATCAACTGTGTTCAGCGAATGATACAACTATATTCTACAAAGATCAACTTTTTCAACTGTTGACATATTATATGCACTGGATGCCTGCTTTGTTTGCTGAAGATTAATTTCTTGTACAACAGAACGATGCTATAGAGCAGGAGCTTGAACCATTCAGTACAGTTAACGCACGTTTATATACCAGCTCTTTAACTCTAAGCCGGTATAGAGCTATACTTCACTGTTCAGAGGAAGTCGTAAGTCGATTGTTGAATTTGGCCGTACCCGTTGTCAGGGTCCGTAAGGCTAAACTTATGATGAAACTTGACATTGCTATATATTAAGCTAATGGGAATAATTTGTTGATAAAACTTCACAGAGACAAACCAAATAAACATAAAAATAGAAAGGAATATTTGATCAAAGTTTGTAATACTGTTTAGCAAGGGATACATCGAACAAATGATGGGTAATTAGGCTAAGGTGGTGGAGCGCTGAAAAAAAAAAAATCATTAAACAATAGATGAAAATAACGTCAAGGCGGTTAGCGTCCAAATGTACCTTGTAATTTTTTGCAATTTATCGACAGGAAAGAGAAAACTGAAAATGTGGACAAGTTTAGCACCATAGGCCTAAAATGCATTCTTAGAAGTTTCGCATTCAAACTTATTACAATATTATTTTGGTCGATTAGGTTGGGAATTCTAGCCATATTATAATCCATGGCAACGCATACATATTCTTCCCCAAATAATTGGAGGAATTCTCTTCATGATCGGAAATCCGTTGATAACCTACCATGGTTATGCTCTAGCTAAAGGCCTCACAATATGGCGTGGTCTGTGCTCTAGCATATATAGGCTTCGAGCATCCATGTACTGCCATCGACCTTCGTTTCCTGACAAACCCTAAGCAACCAATATTGATTGCCTCCACCAATATCGACCTAAATATACTAAAATCAACGTTCAACAATTTTGGTCGACATATCTACCATATTGTCTCATCATCAGCTATTATTTCCAACTGGATTACCACCCATCTCTGCCCCTACGTTACGAGTTTGTGTTCCCACCGTATAGGCACAGCTATCCACACGACTTCACTCAAGTCGCTCTATGTTGCCAGGGAAGTAGAGTTTAGTACAACCATAGACCACACCATACATTGACTGGACACTGAAATCGGGCCTCTCGTAATTAGACCTGGAGGCCGATTTACGTAAGTGTTAATAAAAATGAATTTAATGAATCACACAGACCTCAAACAAAGATTGTTTTTTTTTCGTTGTACTATAAGGAATGAGTTGCAGAGCAGAGAATCTAAATTTACAAATATGTATCTTCAGTAGGCGATATACATCATATCTTCGGGCACAAAGAAAAATGGAAAATTCTTCATAATATCTAGGAATACTAAAATTTAATAGAAAATTTTGGCTCATAGATACTACACGTATTATACTATAAAAATCGCATTCAATTCAGTTTTTTCCGATGACGGATATGAAGCAATAACCTTAGAAATTGATATACGTAAAGCTTTCGATACACCTTATCCCAATAGCCGGAACAAAAGGGAGGTTAAGAAAACCCAGTCATGTTGAAAAAATGAATTAAAACCACAATAATACTAAATTGGTACCTACCAATGAACTAAAAGTAGATGTTTAACCATGAGATAAAGATACCAAGACAGTCGGTAAATGATATTAAAGCATGAAAATTTATGGCTTATACAACCCTTCATTACTGGAACCATCTAAAGCTACACATCATGATTATCAAAATTATTTCACATAACTGCCTCGGTATAGTACACCACTTTGCGGTTGCCTATGTTATATACTTCATGGTTTCCTACGTTGCATCACTTTTTAGCTGTCTAAGTTGAAACACATTATGACTGCCTGAGTTAAACCACATCACATTGGCCTACATTACATCATTTTAGGAAGGCCAATGATATATAACTCAATTGCTGTCAATACTACATCACTTCATGACGGCCAGCGTTCCATCATTCAGATCCCTTCACTGCCGCCAATGCTATATCTCTTCACTGCTGCTTATGCTATAGCACTTCACTGCTTCTAATGCTAGATCGCTTCACTGCTTTCAATGCTAGCTCACTTCACTGCTTCCAATGCTTGACCACTTCCTGGCGGCCAGTGCTTCATCACTTCCTGGCGACCAGTGCATCATCACTTCACTGCTGGCCGGGGTCCATCACCTTATGGCTACCAGCTGTTCCAACTCATCTTTCAGCTCTGCAGTCTGTTCTGATTTTCTCAGTTATCCCGTATAGCTACCTAATAGATTTCATTAACCCTACAAAGGGAGACCCCTAACGAAGAGTTATAACGGGAGACGTTGGGTGCAATGTATCTCAGCCTAATGATTTGCTAATAAATTCGTTATTTATAGGTATTTAGGATTATAAAACAACAGGCATACTCTTCAGACATTCATACATGAGTTGAGATATAATTAGAATAATCAATTCAATGGTAAATTATAATATAACACCATAAAATGAACTTTTCTAAGAGAACGCTAGAAAGCATACAATCATATACATTTTGTACGATAACAGTGGCAGTTTGCTCACCAATGCAGGCAGTGTGCAGGTGTTGCAGGAACTGTGGGGTGCCTGCTGTATTGCAGGGACTGTACTGACTACGTACGCAGAGCAATCAATGTACTACGAGTGTACACAACAATAGTCATACAATGATACAGTATACAATGGACTGCGACTGCACTGATGTAGCCTCATTTAGCTAAGGTGGTCGTTTTTATTATAAATAATATGCATAAAACTTCGTTGTCCATCTGTAATTACACCCTGGGATGAAGTTATATACAAATACACAGAATACACTGACGTTGACACGTAAGGGGCAGCCGGCCGTAAGAATACAGGGTGCAGTGCACTATCGAACAGGTCTCTTTTTATAGGGACTGTTACGGAAAGTGGCAGCTTGTGGAATCGGTGGCAGACTACAACGGTGACTCAAGGCGTAGCTTACTGGACGCAAGCAACGTGTTTGCGTCCGGCGCTGCGCCTCAGACTGGGCACCCGTAATATCTGGAGTTCCACAGGGAAGCGCACGGTCCCGTACTATTCCTGATCCACGTCAATGACATGGACACGGGACTGCTCTGTCGCATTTCATAGTTTGCAGATGACACCAAGCTGTGTAGTCGAGAAGATTGAAAAGAGAACCGACGCGCTCTGCAATCGGATTTTGACCGCTTGGTCAGCTGGGCCGAAATGTGGCAGATGGATTTTTAACTTTGACAAGTGCACTGCAATTCACGTGGGACACGGTAACCTGTGCGAGACATACAGCATGGGCGGAATAGAGATGGAGGCTGTAAGGTGACAGCGCGACCACTGGGTTACGGTTACACAAGACGTTAAATGTGACTGGCAGGTCGATGAATGCTGTAGAAAGGCTAATAAAATAATGGGTGTGATTGCGAGAATTTCAACTACAAATCAAACGACGTAATATTGCTACTGTACAAGTCACTGGTGAGACCGCATCTTGAGTACGCGGTACGGTTTTGGTCTCCGGCTCTTCAGAAAAATATTAAGAAAATGGAAAGAATACAGCATTGTGCCACGAAGCTGATCCCAGCGCTACGCAACTGGAGTTACGAACAAAGACTCGAACCGCTGGGACTGACATCACTAGAGAAACGAAGAGGAAGGGGTCAGCTTATGGAAACTTTTAAATACTGCACCCGGTGGATGGTCCAATGCAAGAGTTGTTCAAGCTGGATCCGGGAGACAGGACTCGGACCAACGGGCTGAAGCTGCTTCGGAGCTGCCGTACAAGGATCGCAGCTAACTTCTTCCCGAGCCTCATTGTGCGGACTTGGAACGATATACCGGCTTGTTTTTCTTTGTGAAGTAACTCATAACATTATGATCGGATTTTCATGAAATTTGTAGATGGTAAGAATGCTACGAGAAGCAAATGACCAAATTTTGAAATGATCTGCCTGCTTGCCTGTTTGTTTCACGTTTATTTTCCCTTTTTTTAGTAACATTACTTGAAAAGTTATGAAGAGACCTTCATGAAGTTTGCAGGAAATGAACATTGTAAATATTAGGAGACACAAATTACCAATTTTTTGAGACGATCTGTTTGATCGTCTTTGTGCTTGTCTCTATTCTGTCTTTTTATCAGTACGTAACACGGGAAAATAGTGACGCATCTTCAAAAAAACATAGAAACTTTTAAGAATGTTATTAGAAACAGTTTATCAAATTTTGGAATTGATAGTGCTCTTCATTTCTATCCATCTGAGCACCGCACTCCTTCCTTGTCTTAGACGACATTTGAAAAAAAAAATCAGTTTATATTGGCAAGCAGCGAAACACGACATAGTTTAATTAAATTCCTTGTTGAGTAGACTGTGTACACGATCAAACAACTTCAGCACATCGAAATTTTTGCGCTGAAGCGATAACGGTTTCGTCAACGGAAGAAAGCAAGCTGGAAACAATTATTGCTGCGCTGATGTGTCCCACACATTGCTTCTGTGCTTCTTTCATCATTAATCTAATATTATTCTACGTCGTAAACTGAGAGTAAAAGTAGTTGAGATGTTTAGAGAACGTAATAAAATCATTCTCTTAGGCAGCGCTAAGAGAAGCTGTAGGTATCTTCTTTATTCTGTGGATTTCAACGTTGGCTGGGTAAAAAGCGCCCAAGTCTAAATTTTGCTAATCGACCTCCATCAAATCTCAACATACTTTAATTACAAAATCTGCAAGCTGGCGCAATTTTATCATTCAAGTTCATTTTCACTCACGTACTCATTTTTCATTGGGGTTTCGTGATGCTTGGTTGTGGCAGGTGGGAAAAACTTTGCTTCCAACGTCTTCTTGAATAATATTATTGTTCAGTAATGAGAGTGCTTCTATCCATGCTTCGTGTTTCTATTGATTTTTAGCGCTGTTCTTTTTCCTTTTCGGTTTACTGAGTTGTGCATATCTTCGTTGACTCAATGAGTAAGAGCTCTCGTGTTTGGTTCAGAATTTCCGTCGAGATGCTAAATACTGTAATTGTCCATTCTTTCGTCCTTTCTTTTGCTCGCATCATGTCTGTGGGAAGGAATATTTATGTTGAGAACATAGTGCTGTCGGCAACAGTGCTAGTTGTGTATATCAACAGACATTGGCGTTTCATAGAGCAATTTCTTGTCTCAGTTGATGGGTGAAGAGGAGTTTGACTGTTCTGCAATAATTTCCGGATTTGATACACCTTTGTGTCTAGCGAAAATTCAATGAATAATTACGAGTTTCAATTAATGGTCTGTTTTTTTAGGGGGGCTACAGGATGTGATTCAGAGAGCAATATGCAGAAGATGTTCTGGTGTTGAAAGCGCTCAAATGATTCCTAATAACTCGTCACCATTCCCCATGATTTTCTCGTTCACTTCATAAGCTACTGTATGGTAAAATCTGTATGCGTGTGTGTCAATGATTCGAAAAATTCTTTATGTCTCGATATGTTCCTATTATTCTTATTTGTATACTCTACGATATAACCACTTCGAGGGTAGCCATGTGCGGCTTGTCATTAGTGGCTGGGTTGCCAAGTAACTGATCTGAGAGTTCGCTTGAAACCCTAAACAGATATCGTTATAAGTACAGTACATAAACTCTAGCTGCAGTATCGTATTTCTAATCTAGGCACTCACAAAGCCCTTTGTCAGAGATGTTTGTCTAAAATAAATAGAAAACTTTTATTATTTGCCTTCGCGTAAGTTGATTATTACTCACTCGTAGTTGACATAACTGCGCTTTCTTATCTCCTGCTCGCCATGGACTGGTAGTCATGCAGATAGCGGGAGAGACAGACATACCTGTAGGTCAGTGGTTCTCAACCTTTTTCCATTGGCGGCACACTAATTTAGTACAGAAATAGTGCAGCGCACCAGCTCAGCTGCACTGAGCATGCACCCCTACACCACCCTTCTCTCTCGAATACCTCCCTTCCCATTCACTCTACAGTTGCGTATGGAGTGGAGAGGAAAGCTCTTGCCATTACGCTTCTCTTTGTATAAAACAACCTTTCGTTAGTACATATTCAGCTTGCGCATGCTCAGTGGGTTGCCTGCCACCCTGTGTGAACGGGCGGGTTAAACGAACAAACGCAAAGGCACAAGCAGCAGTACAGTTCCGAGTATAATTAAGGGACAAAAATAAAAAAAATTCATATCTCAAAAACTGTAAAAGGTTCAACGCGGAAACTTTAACTGTCTAGGGCAATGATCAATAGGAAGGTCTATGAAGGTGGTCGGCAGTTTTCGAGCAAAGTAAGCTTGTGGAATGCGGGTAAAAAGGCTGAAGATTCTATTCCACCATCTGAAATATCAAACCTGTCAAAATCTGTTGATAAACGCCTTATAAAAGTCATGAAAAATGAAGGTTACCATGTTCAAAATGAACTTGTTTTGTTTACACCACTCAACTCTTATTTCAGTGCTTATTGAATTGTTTCGGTTATAATTTCTTGGTTTTGGACGTTTAATAACAATATTTCTGTTCACTTGTATTTAATTCCTGTTTATGACGTTCTTATTAGCTTATTGTATAGTCTGAGCTTGCAGTAAAAAACTCGTAAATAAGCAAATTGTATGATAAACTTAATGAATGGTTAAATATTTATTTTACAAGTGCTGTCTATATTGGCAACATAGCCATACATATAGTTAATGTTGCTTTTTGAAAGTTAGACACTCATTTTGAAAAATTAAGTAAAAAATTCTATTTGTATAATCAAAGGTAACGCACTGTATACTGCATGGGGTTATCTGAGGTTTTACTCTTCCTAAAGCGTCGCGAGGTTCTTGCCAGGCCGGGGAAACAGGTAGTGAAGCAAATAGTTATTTAGATAAAATACTGTGGTGGTGCTTTCCCGCTACAGAGTACCTTATCTACAACTGTTCTGTACTTACTTGGTAGAAATCTCGATTTATTAATGAGCTAGAAAAAGTGCTTTGACCTTTCAGTAGCTGAGGAGTGACATTTTATCGTAAATCATACTGGCAAGTAGACTTTCATGATGTATTCTACAAGAATAAGGAGACCATTTAATGGCTCACTGGTTGAGACATACAACCGAAGGATCATGTTGGCTGTAGTGAGCCATCTTACGTGATGCATCGCTCTCGAATTCCAGCAACCAAATTTTCAGGCAGAGAATCACTATTTAAGGGTTCGAAAATACAATATAAGCATATATTATACAGTTTCTCGCCCCGTCAACACCCGGAATTATCCAGACAGAGGGCTCATCCGTCCAACCTTGTGTTTTAATAGAATAAATACAAAGAATCGAGCCAGGACTCGATCTGGGGACTAGAGATTACCACGCCGATACTTTAACCAGTAAGCGCATATAGATCTTGGGCCTATATTGGAATACCTTTGATAGCCGCTATTTTGCTAATAACAGGCAGCATATCACGTATTTTATTTACTGCATCACTCAACTATATCTAGCATTAGAAGGCTCGCTCAAATTTTTTTACTCTGCTGTATATCACACCGTGAATGGAAAACCAATAGCCGATGCTCTGAATACATCATTTTTACGTTTCTACGGTTCTTATTCGTAACTGACTGTAATCCCAGCTTACATTGATCTTCCCAGCTTTAGACTAGCAACAATGGCCGTTTGTTTCTGAGGGCAGCAAAACCGAGCTGTAATCAGCTTTTTTCTGCAGCTCCCAATGGAGCTGCACGGCCTTTGTGCTATACATGACGCGCGAGAACTACATGGCATACCTTACAGCAAATGTCAATGTTCATGCTAAACTACCCTGCATGTTAAATTATTAGAAAGTATGTATTGGCGTTTTCTGAATAACAATATTGTGATTTACTCAACTTAAAATATTTACCACTTATGACATCTGCTTGCGCCCAAACTACTTATATTGGATATGCACTAACGCAAGCAAATGGTAACCTTTTTCGCGGAACGGCTACAATTTGCAGTTCTAAAAGTCTAGGTATGTGCCAAATACAATTGTTATGATGGGTCAAAAGCTGATTTAACATTATTTGAGATGACAACAATCTGGATTTCCGAAAGAGGAAATGTCGACAACCTTTGAAGAATCTTGTATCACGGAAATCCGAATAAATCTGACGTGCCTTTTGCTGTCCATTGCAAGGATATTGCGAGATCAGCATCTAAGCGTACCATGTCATGTAGCCCGAGCAACAACGAAGCCGGGCGTCATGTGGGGCCCAGGTAGGACGTCCATCGAGTCCCATGTGGGGAGTCAATAACGACGTTTTCAAATATTCCAGTGGATCTCACGTGGGAAACGCAAAACCTCCCCAGAGACATTCCAGCTAAGTCCCAAGTAGTGCAGTCTTCTCCCAATGGTACGCCGTCGTTTACCCTATTGAAGCCAAGGTGGGAAGCCCGTGCGGGTTCAGGCGACTTAAAAATCGTTTACATTCTTTGTGCTCGAGCTGGTCATCGAACCTTCGACTCCTATACTTAGCACTTATGTATCTTGCATTTACTTGAAGTTTTGACACACTTAACCAAGGAGACCTACAGTTGCGAGCATAATTAAGGGACTAAAAGAAAAAAAAAACTTCATATCTCAAAAACTTCAAAAGGTTCAACGCTGAAATTTTAACACAGAAGAGGTATTGAGATACCTAATAATATGCTAAGAACTTATTACGATCCGAAGGATAAGAAAAAAGTTATGTATATTTAACTTATAATTATGAAAAAAGTGTAAGCAGAATTAAGGGACACTTTTCAATTATTGTAATTTAAATCTTCAATAAACCCATTTTCTTGCGTTTCCGAAGAAGAAGACTGCCTACGTCATATATAAACATTGCAAGTACTGCAAGCATGGCTACCCGGGAAAAAGTTGATAAATCTTTACGCATGAAAATTGTTAACTTACACAAACAAAATCTCAGCATCAGGGCAATCGCAGAACAGGTAAATCGTT
>LQNS02277718.1:22950713-22962505 GCA_001587735.2 Parhyale hawaiensis
GGGGGGGGGGGTTCTAGTGCCGCTAGCCCCCTAAAAATTTAGGACGTAATGCCCCCATACCTGAAGACACTTTTTGAGCAAAAACAGAAAATTGATAATTATGACCATTTTCGCCTAAACGACCCCCTTAATACTGAATAGACTATAACAAAGCTCAAATATATGAAAGAAAGATAAACATGGAAAGTTGTATCAGTTCTGACACAGCTCAGGTCAGCACATACAGCAAACAAGCAGAGAAAGATAGTTGAAGAATGCCGGTCAGCCCGGTTCTAAGTCTTCGGGCACCACACACACATAGAGTACTGCAAATACAGGTATGTCAACTGACTGCAGCATAACAGTTCCGCACTTTTACTACAATGGTAGAATTTTGAATTCACTTATTCCCTCTATGGCAGCATACGACAAATTACTTCCCCATTATTCGAATATTAGGAAGCTTTACTGCTCACCTCCAACTATTATTGCCAATGCAAATTTTCCATTGAAGTTCGAAGTGAGTTTAGCTAGCAATGAATAGGTTAAGAAACTGAGTCGTCTCTAGTAAATATAGAGATAGAGGTAACTTACAGTATTATCATTATCATCTGCATGAACTATGTTTATGAGCTCCTGCGATCATACTTTATCCACATATTACCTTGAATACTAGATTCAGATCAACGTGGAGTTCATCCCAGACGATAGGCAGCTGCAACTCAAGAAACGAGCGATCTATTGTCGCGGAAGTAAACAGGGTAGATAGCAACAATCCGCGACCACAGCCAAGTCCTCCTAGAGCACAGGCCTGGGTCAGGGCTTTTGTTTTGGTTCGTGACGTCACGAAGTTGGTCCCTGCACATCGCGGAAAACGATCGGTGCTCGATGGTGCTGCTATAGTTACTCCTACTTTATGATAAATCCTTGAACATAAGCAATGAGGAACATTTAGAGAGGCAAGAAAAATGTTTTTAATTGTGTGTTACACTAAAGAAAATTTTTTTTTTCTCGTGTGTGCGCCGTGTAGTTCGAAAAATTGTGTTATTAACTTGACATGTAGGTATCTACGCGCATGCTATCGTGCAGTGAATAACGTTTATTTACTTTATTGGAACTAATTACGTTATTATTTTCACGATATTAGTTTGAGTTATAGAGAACTGTATATCTTAGAAGACATTTTTTAAAGGTAAAGGGCTCAGGCGAAGTATTTGGCAAGGTAAAGTGTTTGGAAGAAAATTGCTTCATTTGTGCCAGCTCTAGCCTAGAGCTCTAGCCTTAGCATAGCCTGTGCTTCCTAGCCTAGCGGCTTGCCTTAACTAAGCTTAGCAAACCTACTCATGGACTTCGACCATAATGAAAAATTTATGAATTTGTTGCCCATGTTTCCCTCTCTGAACTGAGGCCACTTCATTCATTTTAAGAATTTTGGTGAAAATTTACTGTAGGTCTAAATGGAATTTCGACGTTTTAAGGTGTAATGTCGGCAAAGGACCCATTTACACACATTTTACAGGAATACTATTTTGTTTGCAAATGCTGAGCTTTCGAGAAATTTACCTCTGCCAAGGAGGTTATGTTTTCGTCGTGTTTGTCTGTCTGTCTTTCTGTCTGTCTGTCACCAAGATAACTCAAAAAGTTATGAACCGATTTGGAAGAAATTTACAGGGATTGTTAGGTATGTTAGGAGGAACAGATGATTAACTTTTGGTGAAGATATGTCCATCCGTTTGTTTGTTTGTTTGTCTGCGTCGTTTTTCTCGATGCCATAACTCAAAAAGTTATGGATGGATTTTGATGAAATTAACATGAATTGTTAGGTATATAACAAAGAGTAAATGACCAAATTTGGTAATGGTCCGTTTGTACGTTCGTTCGTTTGTGACTGTTTTTAATTTTATGCTTCTTAGCACAATAACATAAATGATCAAAGTTTGGTGCAGATCAGTTAGTTCGTTTGTATGTTTGACTCATATTTGTCATAACGTTTGTTTACAGTATAGTTAACTCAAAAAAGTTATGAACGGATCTTCAAAAAAATTGAACAAGCTGTTATTAATTTGAAAAGGCACGAATGATTAGATTTTGGAGTTTATGCAAAGAATATTATGGTTTCAGAGCCAATTTGAATTTTTGCTACCGTTGCCTCACTTGGCGGAGGTATACGCTCTCAGAGTGCTCTAGCTAACATTGAAATTCTCATTGTTTTCCTAGAGAAGAAAATACCCGACACCCCACAGGAATCTAAAGCGAACTAAACTGACCCAACCAACCCTGACCTAACTGACCCCAACCTAACCTGCCACAACCTAACCTACCCTACCCTATCCTATCCTACCCTAACCTAGCCTATCCTAACCTGACCTCTTCTGGAGTCGTCGGGTATTTTCTCCCTTAGGAAAACAATGGGAACTTCAAAGTCAAATATCTCGGAACCTAAGCATTTGCGAGCACAATGGTATATATGTAAAATGTGCTTAAATGGATCATTTTAGCTATTTAATACCTCGAAATGTCGATATTCTATTTTGGACCTAGAGTAAAATTTCACCAATTTGGTCAATGTCTCCACGAATCTGATTTCAGTATAACATATATACCTATCAACTCAACACTCCAGGGTCACAGTGGGTTCCTGTTTCAGACCCTGCAACCTTAGCCAAACAGGAGCACCAGGAGTCACAGTTGGCTCTTCTACATTCTGATTCGGTATCTGTTCGCCATGCTACGTTATTTTTCGGAGATGAAAAATCACCCTTTCATTAAGTTAACTACCAAATGTATCAATCCGTTGCCGCTAACGAACTATCTCGTAGCAATGCTGGACCATTGCTCGTAATGTATAGTATTTGATTCAGTATGCTATTATTGTATTATTGTAGTTCCCTTCCTATTGCTGAAAGAAAATCCTCTTAATAAGCATTGGAGCAAGTGATCTTCTTGGTGGTAGCCAATTCCACTGCGAACTTGTTTCTGTTAATGACTAGGTTATGTCCATGGATGAACAACGAACAGGTTAACTCACGCGCAGGTAGGTGTTAAGCCCCGCCCACTCCTGTGACGTCAGGTGGAGAGATAGATAGCAAACAGTTTTAATTAGTTCATACTAGTTATTTGCTTAATAAATGCGGTGAGCCTGGGCTCCCATGAACAAAAAAGAAGGGTAATAATTTCAACACTATTACAGCTGTTAACTGTGCGATGCAAAAAATCGGTTTGCTTGAAATAAGGCAATAAAATGTCGAGCGAATAGGTTGACCGGCGAAAAAATCAATTACAACAAAATAGCCACGGCTTCCTATGTATTGGCGTGGCTTATTTTGTAATCATCATAGATCATTTTACATACTAGTACACTCCGCGATGAAAAATTACCGCGGATGAACATGGCTTACAGGGAAATATCTACACTACCTAGCATAGGTACGTATTATCGGGGCACTAGGGTAATGTCTCAATTACCGAATGCCTTTCTATTACCGAACGCAATAAGATTCCTACCTATATTCGGTAATAGATGGGCATTCGGCAATTGAGACATTACCCTATTAATCACTCTAGAAGTAATTTAATTTCAAATTTATCAACTTCGCTTGTGAAACTTGTATTTTAAAGAGCTTTTCTCGTCAAAATATTACAAATGGTCAACGGAGGAGCGTTTATTTTTACTAGTTCAAGATTCTTATATTAGTCGTTCGAAGGCGGTATTTCACTTGATTAAACAGTTTCCCCGTCGACTTAGCATTTTCTTTCAACTTTTGTAAGAAAATAGCAATTATTACGGTAACTTAACTAGACATGCATTCAAAATTAAACGACAAATATTTCGTTTCAAGTCTCATGACTTCTTTAAGAGAAATTGGCGTTTTCTGTGGTTACATGGGAAAACTGAATTACTCATAATTACAACGTAGTAGTTTATCATTTTACAGGGGCAAAAAGATGTTTGATGCACAGTAGATGATACTGGTGAGAGCGAAAACTTAGTATACTCTTTTGCTGCCAAAACTCACTTTTTTCATTACTCCGGAGCTTTGGGAGAAAAAAGAAGGTTCACCATGTTATTTTTTTTGTGTGTTCAAAATAGCCGAACATCAATTATCAGCCCATGGTAGAGGAAATATTGGTATAAATGAATAAGGTACTTGTGCAACACCGACGATTTGCTCCCCACCTGACGTCACACGAGCAGATGCGCAGAACCGTCTCAAAATGGTCAAGCGATGAGTTAAAATGTTACGTCGTTCAGCCATGGTTATGTCATAAGGTAGCATTGAGATCTAAAGACTTTGACTCTTTATACTTGAAAACAGCAAGGCCATAGATTCAATCTTGTTCCATTGGATAAGATTAAATACACATATAGTTTGCAGACCTAGTGGGTTTTATTTAGCACTATTCGTGTAGGTGTAATTAGCCTGATAATACAGTGATAAAGGCAGCCGATTTCCATGTTTGGCAGCAGTTAATAATAATATTTTATATCTTTAAATGCATACTCGCACAATTATCTTTCATTTTTTACTATTTATCATTTTATTCCATAGTTAAAACTGCAATTATTCGATAAAATTTCAGATTTGCTCAATCAAGAAGCATATTCTGCTATGTGTCGATGGAGCGTGAGGGACCATTCCCATGACCCAGGCCAGTACTCTAGGAGGCCTTGCAACAGCTCCGATGACGGCGAACGAACTAAAGGTTAACATTTGTGGCATAAAAACTCCAATAGTTGAAACGTAGTTAAGAAAAATAATAGTTATTCGCAGAAAACCACGTAGATAATTGTTAAACACCCACAACGGTGCTGTAAAACGAGTGACGCACTTAGACTTTAATAAATTAGAGCCTTTAGTTAAAAGGAACGGACTTCAATTATCAGGACCGCCTGTTTAGTCCTGTAGATTTGGGCTGAAAATGTGATGAATTGTGCACTTCTTGATACAAGCACCAAACTTCGTGCAGTTGTAGTATGGACAGAAGCAAATATCTTAAGCTAGGGAGCCACCGAAAATTTCGCCTATTCAAGCCGTAGAGGCCATTTTTCAAAATGGCTGTAAAAAAGTACATAGCCCATATCCTTTTGGCACTAAAATCACCCAGCTTGGTGATATTGGAGTCTATTCCTAGGTTTATGGAGTCAAGGAATCCAATAGTACCATCTAAATTATGTCAAAGTAATCAGGTTACGAAAAAATCCAAGATGGCGTCCAAAATATCCGCCAATTCCTAAACTATGCATTACAGCATCATTATTCTGGCGTCTATCCTTAGATTTTCGAAGTCAGGGATTCATCTAACTTATCAGTAAACTTCCAGATTATCAGATGATCAAATAGTAATTTATTTTTGATTTTGTTTCAGAGGTGCTGAGATGGCAAAAAGATATCAATTGATAAATTCAGGCTCAAGTGATAGACTGGTAAAAATGTGTCCTCTGTCAGATTATCACTCAAGTACCTCTTCAGCATCTTGGGGAGACTGTGCGACAGGATTCTGGAAATGGATACGCGACACATGCCGAAAATCTTATCGCCGTCAGCGAACTCCATGAGATATCCATGGCTGTGAATTTGACAAGACCAAGCGATGGAGATGGGATAAGCTCAACTTTCAGGAAACACAAGGCAAGGTAGCGTAAATCTTGCAACATGGTATTTAATACTACTAAGCTAAAGAGAGCAGAAAAAAGAGGAAATCGTCTGAAAATGCAGCAGAATCAGCTTGTGATAAAAACTCGAGGTCTAGTACTCGGTTAAGCTTACCAACAAATGAATGTGATAAAGACATGTGTTTTTTTTTTCTGTGGCGAAAATTCAGGTTCTGAACCACTTCGTTTGGCCGCTCCCTTTGGTGTCGATTCGCATGTGCGGAAGTGTACGTTAGAATTACAATAAGAGACTTCCCACAAAACTTAGTGGTGGAGACATGGTTGCGCAAGATGCGAAATACCATGTTCGCTGTCTAGTGTCTCTGAATAACAGAGCTAGGGCTTACAAGGACAAGACAATACTCGAGAAGTCATCTGATTAGGTCTTACATAGGATTGCATTGGCAGAACTGATTGCGTGCATTGACGGAGCACAGAGTGATGGAGTATCTGCGGTATTTCGTCTTGCTGATTTACTGGTATTATTTTCTGCTCGACTAAAGCAACTGGGACTTTAGACACAAGGTGGAATCCACAGTACGAGGCTAAAGGAATATATACTAGCTCAACTTCCAGGCATTCGAGCTCACACTGAAGGATGCGATGTACTTTTAGCATTTGACACTGTTGTAGGTCTCGCTCTGCGAAAAAGCCTGTAAAAAGGATAGTGATGCCGAAGCTATATGTACCTGGTTGCGGCAGCGAACATTGTCCTGCAGGACATGTTTCAACAGCAAAGTGTTTTCACTGGCTCATTTGATCATGAATGTCAAGCTACTGTAAATCTGTTCCGCAACCACTGTTATCTTTGGTATCCATGGCTCGGAACATAGAATTTAGTGATGGTGAAGGATTGTCTCAGGCTACGCTCAGTATTGCACAGCTGATGCAATATGACAGTATACAATACCACTAACAAAAGGTGTTCTTCTGCAGCATGCAAAGAGGGCAGTGTACCAAGGCAGTCTCGTTTGGGGGAGAGTGTTTGCACTTGATCCTGTCCTTCCATGCCAATCAGCTTGGGGTTGGACTGATCCACCGAACTGGAAGCCATTATGGACCACACTTCCTGAGGCCAGCATTGCATACAGGCAGCTCTTACGATGTGGTTGCCAGAAGAGCTGCAAAGGAAATTGCGCATGCAAGAACACAGCATTACCGTGTACAGCCCCATGTCAGTGTAGCAGACAATACTGTCTTTAGAAGTCCGGAAGAGTGATGACAACCCTGGACACTCCAGGCACAGGACATACCGCATACCCATCTTGAATCTTCTACCCTAATCACTTTATCATAATTTAGAGGATCTGTCCATCTGGACAGTCCATCTTCTTCAAGCTGCTTGTATATTGCCATTGTCGTGCATCTGGTATAATGTACAATTAACTCATCATTTTCTTTCAGATGGCTACAGCATGTGGAACACAGTTACACCCAGATGGTGGACGAGGACAAGAAGACAGCAACGCATCTTGGGCCTCATACTTCGCCTGTCGATCAGAACAAGTAGTAGCTCCAGCAATCACAGCTCTATTGCCTCTTTTTCCAGATGATTCAAAATCGCCTTGCATGATTTGTCATGCTATGGATGTTATCGAAGTGGCAGTTGAGGAGTTGAATCCAGGACAGGTGCCAGTTATTACTCTTGCCCAACCTCTGTATGCAATAGCGAAAACTATTCAGTGGGCGTGGCCGGAACGTTATGGAGAACATCAATTTGTCGTCATCTCCGGGGGACTACATATTGAAAAGGCAAGTTTGAAAAGCATCGGGGACTGGCTGGAAGACAGTGGAAGGGTAGACGCTGTCATCATCAAGGCAAATGTTGCATCACCAGGCAAAGCAGAGTCGTTTCTCAAGGTGTCCCATATCACGGGGACTAGATACGCTCACCAGGTTACCACCAGTAGTCTGTTCATACTGCTCAAGAGATCATATGCAAGTTATAAGGGCAACGTAGAGCTGCCCGTTGAACCACAGACATTTGAGGATTGGTGTGCTGGACGGGTTGAAGTCGTCACACAGTTTCAGTTTTGGTACATTGCGCTCCAGCTGCAGCTACTTATCCTGACATACATGCGTTCAGTGAGGGAGGGGTTCTTCACTACCAACCACTTCCACTATGCAAGGTGGGTTCCTATACATGTACGCGATATGGTGCGACTGAGTGAAGGTCTACCTGAAGCTGCTACAGAGTTTACGAAGGGAAACTTTACTGTGCGGAAGACAAGGCGTTTATTTGCATCCATTACGATTGATCAGGCGTATGAACAGAAAAATGCTGCCACAAAAGGGGATGGTGGAGCAGTTGGCTTGCTCCAGTCACCAGAGGCTCTGAGACGGTGGATGGTGGCCGGTCCTGAAATAGCCAGGTTGATTGCAGAATTCGAAGTTACGATGGAAGGAAAATGTGTGACGAACACAAGGCATCATGAGCAGAGCGCTGCGTTCCAGAGAAATTTTATGCGTGACGTCAGTTGCTTGGGGTTGATATGATGGAAAAAATGGACAACCCTTTTACGGAAAACCGGGAATATCTGCTAAAACTTGACACCGAGGACATTCTTGATCATACAATAGTGACCTTGATGCGACAGGCTGAGAAGACGGGGCAGCAGCAGTACGAGGAATTTCTGAATGACAGACTATTGAAACGAACGAAGGGTCTAATGGATCCACTCACGAAGAACAAACTCTCCAATTGTTTTGCCAGCCAAGTCCGAAGTCGAAAACCAAGTCTCAAGTGGCGTCTCTAAAGAGTGACTGTTCCCTATTCGCTAGAATGTACATTGCGTGCCAGACGAAGGAAGAAAATCTCGATGAGTTTTCCCGTCATGAAAACCAGGCTTGCCCTCCATCTTTTCCAACCTTGGTAAGTTGAGACATGGAACCAAGTCAACTGGATGAGTTGCCTAGAACGATGCGCTGAACCCAGTGGCAATGCTCCAGAAACAGATGTCATCGTCTTGGATGAAGCTGCAGTAGTCAACATGTTAAAACCAATTGATGCAAAAACTTTCGATGACTATGCAGAGAAAGTTTTCTTGCCGTTCATTGAAAAACAACTCAAGTGCGCAGTTCCAGTCGATATTGTTTGGGAGAATACATCGAAAATAGCCTGAAGTCACAGATAAGGAGTGAAAGAGGAGTGGGCGTACGACGAAGAGTGAATGGTACCGCCAAACTGCCTGGGAACTGGCAGTAGTTCCTCCGCATTGATGAGAACAGAGCAGAGCTATTTTCTTTCCTTGCTGAACGTGCTGCAAATGTCAACACAGAGAAGTTTGTTGTTTCGATATTAGGGAAAGATGTTCTGTGTAACCGGTTCAAAGACACTGAGAAGTTAGCTCCATGCAGTCATTAGGAAGAGCAGACGCGCATCTTCGTTCACGTGGCAATGCTTTCAATGAAAACCTACGAACCATTCTCATACGAATTGTAAACACAGACGTAGTAGTGCTGGCTGTCGCTGCTGTACTACAGACCGAAGTTAGTGAGTTGTGGATAGCATTTGGGACAAGGTCAGACTTACGCTACATACCAGCCCATTGCACTGCAGCTGCTTATGGCCCCGAAAGTCTCTAGCACTTCCGATATCCCATGCCTACATCGGATATGACACGCGGTGTCCTCCTTCGCCAACATCGGGAAGAAGACGGCATGGGAAACATGGAAGATGTTCAACGATGTCGCAGCTACATTACTGGCCATGAGCCGAGCACCTGCAAAAGTCGAGAAAGAGCACTTGGCAATTCTGGAACGCTTCACAGTCCTATAATGTATGACCGAACAAACTCCCTCGGAAGCATAGACGAAGCAAGAAAGGACCTTTTCACAAAAAAAGCAGAACGATGTTCACAATACCACCAAAAAGAGGTGCTCTTCTGCAGCATGCAAAGAGGGCAGTGTACCAAGGTGGTCACGTTCGGGGGAGAGTGCTTACAATTGTTCCTGTCCTTCCATGCCAATCAGCTTGGGGTTGGACTGATTCACCGAACTGGAAGCCATTATGGACCACACTTCCTGAGGCCAGCATTGCATACAGGCAGCTCTTACGATGTGGTTGCCAGAAGAGCTGCAAAGGAAATTGCGCATGCAAGAAAACAGCATTACCGTGTACAGCCCCATGTCAGTGTAGCGGACAATACTGTCTTTAGAAGCCCGGAAGAGTGATGACAACTCTGGACACTCCAGGAACAGGACAAACCGCATACCCATCTTGAATTACCTTCTACCCTAATCACTTTATCATAATTTAGAGGATCTGATTGGATTCTGTGACCTTCGAAACCAACATATAGACACTAAAATTTTATATTAAGGTTAATAATACATAATTTACCGTTATTCTAGGGTTTTGGCGGCCATATTGAACGCCTATTGGATTTACGCGTAACCTGATCATTTTATCAACATTTAGATGGTCCTATTGGATTTCTTGACCCCAATAACCTGGTAGTAGAAATCAATATTGACAAGCTGGGTGACTTTAGTGCCAAATGGATATGGCCTATGGACACTTTTGCCACCATTTTGAAAAATGGCCGCTAAAGCTTAACTAGGCAAATTTTCGGTGGCTATCTAGCTTAAAATATTTGTTTTTGTTCATACTAGAACCGCACCAAGTATGGTGCTTGTATCAAAAAGTGCACAATTATTTCACAAATCTGCCGGACTAGTTGTAGGTACGACGTTTACAGGGAATATTGGATCTGTCTCGGAACTCAGAACTATCGGAACTCTCGAACTCGGGGCTCGGTTCGCGAGCCCCGATACGATAATACGATTACAGTTTCATAAAATATTGTAAAAATTATAACCCCAGTTAAGGGTGAAAATTTTATAGTCATAAGCAATTTAAATCCCTGGTTTTGAGTCTCAGACCAAAAAGTCATGGCTTTCACCAGAAATTTCTGACGAACCAAATATTTATTAGCGCTAATTGGCTAGTGACTGGCGGCGCACTAACCTATGAGTGACGGCGCACCTACTGACGTAGGCTAATTTGCATGGTGCAAATTCTAAAACCTCCCAGCGCTGTTATATAATGAAGCAGTTATTGATCGTGTTATCTAAAGCATTCTGAATACTAGAGCACTCTGAGAGCGCATACCTACGCCAAGTGAAGCAACGGTAGCAAAAAATTCAAATTGGCTCTGAAACCCTAATTTTCTTTGTATAAACTCCAAAATAAAATCATTTGTGCTTTCTCATATTATTAACAGCTTGTCCAATTTTCTTGAAGATCCGTCATAACTTTTTGAGTTATACTGTTAACAAATGTTATCACAAACATGAGTCAAACATACAAACGAACGAACCGATCTGCACCAAAATTTGATCATTTATGTCTTTCAACATTACTAACAACTCCTATAAATTTCATAAAGATCTATTCATTATTTCTTGAGTTATTGTGCAAACAAGCATAAAATTAAAAACAGTGACAAACGAACGAACGAACAAGCGAATCATTACCAAAATTTGGTCATTTACTTTTTGTTATATATTCAACAACTCATGTTGATTTCATCAAAATCAATTCATTACTTTTTGCGTTAGAGCGTCGAGAAAAATGAGGCAGACAAACAAACAAACAAATGGATACACATATCTTCACCAAAAGTTAATCATCTGTTCCTCCTAACGTACCTATCAATCCCTGCAAATATCATCCAAATCGGTTTATAACTTTTTGAGTTATCTTGGTGACAGACAAACACGAAGAAAACATAACCTCCTTGGCGGAGGTAATTAGATAGCACCATACCATGGCACTGATTGTATCAAGGTACAGGGTCAAGAACTACACGTAGCTATTGCTCACCTTGGCACCATAGAAAATGACACAAGTATGAACACAATACGAACCTTCATGAATCCAAGTTTCTACGTTTCTGATACAAAATTCAAAAATATGTCAGTAAATGTATTGATTACTGCCCTTTCTTACCTGTTTACTGCATCACCTGTATTTAGTTTAGTTAGGTCCTCCTGCGCGTCATAGCGCACTGGGCAACAAGAGATCTCCCCCGCCTTCTGTCCAGCGCCACATCTCCAGCGTCTTCCGGCCTGACTCCAATGTATCTGAGGTCCAGGGCAAAAGTTCGTCTCCACGAATTTCGAGGTCTACCTCTTCTTCTCCTTCCCCCTTCCGGGA
>LQNS02277718.1:22974981-22992616 GCA_001587735.2 Parhyale hawaiensis
TCGATGTGCGTTCATGCTGGGTGGTGTTGTGCCCTGTGATCTGGCGCATCGTCGCAGAGTTGGTGGGGTCTGTTTTTTGTATAAATCTATAACTGTCCCAGTCATCCACTGTCTGAGTTTCTTCCGGATCCATTTGTTCCGGTGAGGTATACTCGGTGGACTTGTGCTCTACATGAGTTTGCCTTGGAACCGTTACGATGCCGTACGGGCCAGTATTCCCGTTCGTTTTTTCCATCGTGTGTGGATGTTTGGAATGATCGTGATGGCTCTGTCTTTGCTGGTGCTGGTATTGGCGGCTTTAAACGATCTGTACACAGAGCTATTCTGTGATTTCGGATCTTCTTTTTTTCATTCTTTTGTTTTCTCCACCCGCTGGGCTGGCTGCGTGGGGGTTTGTTAACCTCATGGAGTTTCTCGGTTCCTGCGTCGCCAGTCTGGTGTGATTTAATAATAATTAATAATAATAATAAAGTTTCTTCTATTTTTTTTCTTCCATAAATTTTCCCTCGTACGTTCTGTTCCTTATTTACGATCCCTGTGGGACATTTTTCCGTATTTATACTATTCTAGTTCGTTGTTCAGTTTATCTTCCGCTATTGGGAACCACATTTATAAATAATAAAAGTGAATAAACGTTGTTGCCCCCAGGGACGCATTGTCCCTAGGTTGGGAAGGCGCGCCCTAGAGAAGCCGTTTGGTTGACTTGGCCGGCAATGTATAAATCTGTTGCTCTTTTCTTCTTAGGCTCCCCTTAGCGGTTTTTCGTTCTGTTCTTCCTCTTCTTTCCTGACTTGCTGCTTCCGCGCGTGTTGTCTCATGTGCGGGTTTGACGTTTCACCAAACGGGCTGCGTGTCCCGTCCTTTTTCCTTTTTTGGATTACAGCCTACGTTGTGAATAGGGAGGCTTATATACAGGGTTAAATACCGTACTAATAGTTTGGGTCCCTTTGTTTTCTCCACAGGAGGGAGGGAAGAGTTTCCTTCTTGTATTGTTTCCCACCTGCAGACTCACCTAATGTTTGAAGAGTCTGCGTTGCCTTGTGTTTCATCTTGGATGACCTCGGGCGGCGCCTTCCATGTGAAAACTTGTCGCCTGTATGGTTGGTTACTCGGGCACGGAACCTTGAGATAACAAGTGTGGTCTTCGGCTGCGTAATAAGTGTTATACAAGAAATGTGGTTATATTGTGCGCGTTTGATGGATTTGCGCGATCGATCGATCGCGCTGCGCAATCGGTGGATGTTGTAGGTATTAGGCCGTAATTTCGGGTAAGTTGGACTATATTCGGGTTTAATGTCGGGTAGGTNNNGATCGATCGATCGCACAAATCCATCAAAGGCGCACAACACTTATAAGTTACTACTTACGCCCGTTTGCGGCGTTTTTTATTTTCTTTGTGATGTACGCGCCGGGTCCTGAGTATTTAGGCAACGTTCTGTTCATTTCTCGGTGTAATGTTATTTTTGTCACTTGCTCGAAGGACAGTATTATTAGTAAATACCGTAACGAACCTACTGAGAATAGAAATGCGCGAGTACAATTTTTGTGTTTCCGTGGATTCTCAAGACGGTCTTGCTGTGTTGGTGCTTTCCTTGTAGGTTGTAGTTCCTTCATTTGTCAATTAATTTAATGAAAGGCAGCTAATGCAGAGTAGATAGCACAAATGTGCTCCATTGTCACGTTGGTTCTGGGTGTATTTAGGAATTGCCGTAAAACCAGGTCGTGAAATTTCGTAAGATCATTCCACCAATACAGCGCCGTTACCTTTGATTATGCAAATACAACTTTTTTACTTATTTTGCAAGGAAGGTGTCAAATATTTAAAATGTGAATAGTAAGTTAGTGCACAGGTATGTTGTAACTATAAAAACAACTAGAGAAAAAGAAAACGGAACAATTTCCCACGTTTTGGCAATATTTGCTTATCGCACGGGGTTCTGCTGTTACCCCAGATTATACAACATCACTCTCTAGTCAACATGGGCAAGAAATGCGGTTTGAAAAGTGAAGAAAAGATCAAAGTGACCTCGTTATTGGCTTCTGGTAAGACAAAACTCGAAGTTTCCAAGGAATTACAGCGTGACCACCGAACAATTAAGGCTTATGCAATTGAAGGTAAAGTCAACTGGAAAACTCCGGATAGTGTCTTTACGAGGAAATTGACTGTTCGGGATATGCGACATTAATATTTTGAAGGTTTCTATCGCTAGAAAACCACTTTCTAAAAGTAAGGCGATATTTGAAGACGCTGGAGCCCCAATACTAAGCAGTAAGACAAGATGTGAGGTTCTGCAGAAGCTAGGGAAAGTGAAAAAGGCAATTAAACGACCACTTCTAACAAAAACTCGTAAAGAAAATAGGGTCAAATGGGCTGAGGAGAACATGAAAACTGAATTCTCCAATGTCATATTTACTGACGAATGCAGAGCGACTCTTGATGGTCCAGATCATGGCTGAACTACGTTAACAGGTTGACTCATCGCTTGACCATTTTGAGACGGTTCTGCGCATCTACGCGTGTGACGTCAGGTGGAGAGAAGATCGACGGTGTTGCCCAAGTATCAATAGTGTTCTTTATTCATTTATAACAATATTTCCGCTACCATAGGTTGATAATTGATGTTCAGCTATTTTGAACATGGAAAAAATAACTTGGTAAACTTTTTTCTTTTTCCTAGAGCTCCGGAGTAGCGAAAAAAGGGAGTTTGGCAGCAAAAGAGTCTACTAAGTTTTCGCTCTCACCGGTAACATCTACTGTGCTTCAAACATTTTTTGCCCCTGTAAAATGATAAACTACTACGTAGTAATTATAAGTAATTCAGTTTTCTCTCCAGATTTTCCATGTAACCACACAAAACGCCAATTTCTCTTAAGGAAGTCATGAAACTTGAAACGATATCTTTCTTGATAAACTTTGAACGCATGTCTAGCTTAATTACCCTAGTAATTACGATCCTCTCCGAAAAGTCGAAAGTCGTTGTGTCAACGGGGAAACTGTTTAATCACATGAAATACCGCCTTCAAACGACTAATATATGAAGCTTGAACTAGTAAACAAACACTCCTCCGTTCAACCATTTGTGATATTTTGACTAGAAAAGCTCTTTACAATACAAATTTCACAAATAAAGTTTCTAAATTTGGAACTAAATTACTTCTACAGCGATTAATACTACCCCGATAATGCGTATGCTACTGCAGTTTTTTTCCCTGTAAGCCATGTTCTTCCGCGGTAATTTTGCATGGCGGAGTGTACTAGTACGTAAAAAAGTATATGATGATTACAAAATAAGCCATATCAATACTTAGAAAGCCGTGGCTATGTTGTTGTAGTTGATTTTTTCTCCTGTCACCTATTCGCTCGACATTTTATTGCCTTATTTCAAGCAAACCGAATTTTGCATTGCACATTTAAGAGCTGTGATAGTGTAGAAATTATTACCCTTATTTTTTGTTCATGGGAGCCCAGGCTCACCGTATTTATTAAGCAAGTAACAAGTATGAACTAATTACACTGTTTGCTATCTATCTCCCCACCTGACGTCACAAGAGTGGGCGGGGCTTAACACCTAACTGCGCGTGAGTTAACCTGGTCGTTGTTTAGCCATGGTCCAGATGGATGGGCGTCTGGATGGGACCTCCATGACCGACCTCAACAGACACGACTTAAGCTTCAACAAGGTGGTGGAGGTATAATGTTTTGGACCGGGATGGTAGGTAACACCCTTATCGGTCCATTTGAAGTAGCAGAAGGAGTTAAACTGAATGCAGAAAGGTACTGCCAGTTTCTTGAAGCCAACTTGATTCCATGGCTTGATGATCAGACTATCGCACGCAGATCCAAATTGGTATATCAGCACGATAGCGCTCCCTCACACCGAGCACGGTACACTGCTAACTGGCTTGCGGATGGAGGATTCAAATCAAAAACGATTATGACCTGGCAAGCGAGTAGCCCGATTTAAATCCCATTGAGAACCTTTCGGGCAATGATCAAAAGGAAGGTCGATGAAGGTGGTCAGCAGTTTTCGAACAAAGTAAGCCTGTGGGATGCGGGTAAAACGGCTGCAGATTCTATTCCACTATCTGAAATATCTAACCTGACAAAATTTGTTGATCAACGCCTTATAAAAGTCATGAAAAATAAAGGTTACCATGTTCAAAATTAACTTGTTTTGTTTACACCACTGAACTCTTATTTCAGTGTTTATTGAATTGTTTTGGTTATAATTTCTTGGTTTTGGACGTTTAATAACAATAGTCCTGTTCACTTGTTTTATTTCCTCTTAATGACGTTTTTATTAGCTTGTTGTATAATCTGAGGTTACAGTAAAAAACTCGTAAATAAGCAAATTGTATGATAAACTTAACCAATGGCTAAATATTTATTTTACAAGTGCTGATATTGGCAACATAGCCATACATTTTGTTAATATTGCTTTTTCAAAGTTAGACACTCATCTTGAAAAATGAAGTAAAAATTTCTTTTTGCATAATCGAAGGCAACGCACTGTATACTCCATGCACATGGGGTAATCTGAGGTTTTGCTCTTCCTAAAGCGTCGCGAGGTTCTTGTAAGGCCGGGGAAACAAGTAGTAAAGCAAATAGTTATTTAGGTAAAACACTGTGGTGTCGCTTTCCCGCTATAGAGTACCTTATCTACAACTGTTCTGTACATACTTGGTTGAAATCTCGATTTATTAATGAGCTAGAAAAAGTGTTTTGACCTTTCTGTAGCTGTGGAGTGACATTTTATCGTAAATCAGGCTGGCAAATAGACTTTCATGAAGTATTCTACAAGAATAAGGAGACCATTTGATGGCTCACTGGTTGAGACATACAACCGAAGGATCCTGTTGGCTGTAGTGAGCCATCTTGCATGATGCACCGCTCTCGAATTCACCGCAACCAAATTTTCAGGCACAGAATCACTATTTAATGGTTCGAAAATACAATATATGTATATAATATACAGCTTCTCGTCCTGTCAACATCCGGAATTATCCAGACAGAGGACTCATCCGTCCACCCTTGTGTTTCAATAGAATAAATACAAAGCATCGAGTCAGGACTCGATCTGGGGACCTAGAAATTACCACGCCGATACTCCAACCAGTAAGCGCATGTAGATCTTGGGCCTATATTGCAATACCTTCCATATCCGCTATTTTGCAAATAACAGGCAGTATATCACGTATGTTATTTACTGCATCACTTAACTATATCTAGCATTAGAAGACCCCCTCAAAGTTTTTTACGTTGCTGTATATCACACCATGAATGGAAAACCAATAGCCAATGCTCTGAACAGATCATATTTACGTACCAACTGTTCTTATTCGTAACTGACAGTAATCCCAGCTTACATTGATCTTCCCAGCTTTAGACTAGCAACAATGGCCGATTGTTTCTGAGGGCAGCAAAACCGATCTGTAATCAGCTTTTTCTGCAGCTCCCAATGCACGGCCTTTGTGCTACACATGACCCGCGAGAACGGCATGCAATACCTTATAGCAAACATCAATGTTCATGTTAAACTACCCTGCATGTTAAATTATTAGAAAGCATGTATTGCATTTTCATAATAACAGAATGGTGATTTGCTCAACTTAAGATATTTTCCACTGAATGGCGGCATCTGCTTGCACGCTAAATACTTATATGGGATATGCACAAATGTAAGCAAATGGCGACCTTTTTCGCGAAACTGCTACAATTTGCAGTTCTAAATATTTAGGTATGTGCCAAATACAATTGTTATTATGGGTCAAAAGCTGATTTAACATGAGAAGACAACAGTCTGGTTTTCCGAAAAGGGAAATGTCGATAAACTTCGCAGAAACTTGTATTACGGAAATCGGAAGAAATCTGACGTGCCTTTTGCTGTCCATTCCAAGGATATTGCGAGAGCTGCATCTAAAGGCGTCTTTTTGTGACCACCGCGCGGATGATTCCCCCTGATCGCGCATGATTCGCACGTTTTTGTGACCGCATTTTGGCGTGAATCTGATAGCAATCAAACGTGATCAGTGGTGAGAATTGATCGTAGCGTGATTTCCTCTCCAGGCTAATCACGCGTGATCAAAGAGTGATTCCAGCCAAAATTCAGAATTTGAAATTGAAGGTTGTGATGTTTTCTTATATTTAGGGATCAATTGAATGTTATAATGATTGTGTGTAATATTGACTTCCAGAATTGTAGTTTCCTTAGTTTTATGCCTGTGTATGTTCAAAATGCTTCAAATACCGCTAGTTCAGTTATGCATTGGCTTCAAAATAAATAAAGGCTCATAAGAAATCTTTTCCCTACCATTTCCCGTAAAAATACGCTAAATATATGTATTTTTTTTTTAAATTGACATGGCGTCTCTGCTTTGTTTACAAAATCGTCGACTGTTCTTGTGCTTTTCAGTGATCACGATGATACTGATCGCGGTGATTCTGATTACGAGCGTGGCCACAAAAAGACGCCTTAAGTGTACCATATCATGTAGCCCGAGCAACAGTGAAGCCGGGGCCATGTGGGGCTGAGATAGGAAGTCCATCGAGGCCCATGTGGGGAGTCCATAACTACGTTTTCAAATATTCTAGTGGATCCCACGTGGGAAACCCAAACCTCCCTAGAGGCATTCCAGATGAGCCCCAAGTAGCGCAGTCCTCTCCCAATAGTACCCCGTCGTTTACCCTATTAAAACCAGCGTGGGAAGCCCATGCGGGTCCAGGCGACTTAAAAAAAGTTTACATTCTTCGTGCTCGAGCTGGTGATCGAACCTTCGACTCCTATACTTAACACTTACCTTACATTTCCTTGAAGTCTTAACACAGCCAAGGAGACCTACTTACATGGCAGGTCAAATCCCTGTTGAAGCTAAAGCTCAGTAGTTAGTTGTGTTATATGTAAACTGCATTACGACAAGGGAAAGCGCTTACAGTGATGAAAGATTGTGTCTTAATGAAAGGTATTAAATAAAAATTTTAGCCTATGTGGGATCTAGATGAGAAGTCCCTTCCTTACGCATAATGAGATACGTTGCCTTCAATTGGAAAACCAACAGAGGCTTACATACATGGCTCTCATATGGGAAGACATGACCAGCATATTGCTTATGTACGATACAGCAGGTAGTTCCCAGTTGTAACCCATCAAGCAGGAAGCGCCATACGTTGCCCACGTCAGGAAATTCACATGGCCCCACAAGGGCCCGATGTGGGAAGACCTAAATATTGCTGAAGAATTAATTACCTCCGCCAACGAGGTTATGTTTTCGTCGAGTTTGTCTATCTATTGGTCTGTCATTCTGGCATTTTGTCTGTCACCAAGATAATTCAAAACGTTATGGACGGATGCCAACGAAATTTGCAGAGATTGTTAAATATGTTAGGAGGAGCAGATGGTTACCTTTTGGTGAAGATCCTTTTCTTTGTTTGCTTGGCTGTCTCCGTTTTCTTTATGCCTTAACTCAAAGAGTTATGAACGGATTTTTATGAAATTTACAAGAGTTTTTAAGTATATTACGAAGATTAAATAAGCAAATTTTGTGATGATATGGTTGTTCGTTTATTTGTTTGATGCTGTGTTTAAGTTTGTGCTCGGTAACACAATAACTGAAAAAAATTATGAATGGATCTTCATGATATTTACAGGAGTTGTTAGCAATATTAAAGGACATAAATGAATAAATTTTGGTGACGATCGATTAGTCTGTTTGTGTGTTTTACAATTGTCTGCTAGCAGCATAAATCATAAAAGCTATGAACTGATCTTCAAGAAAAAAAAATTACTGAAACTGTTAAAATTTTTAATAGGCACAAATGACTAGTTTTTGGTGTTGATATTAAGAAAATTCTAATTTCTGAACCAATTTGATTTTTTTGTTACCGTTGTGTTGCTTGGCGGAGGTATGCGCTCTCAGAGCGCTTTAGTTTCATTATCAGTATGCACATGGAGGTAGACCACCCCTAGCTTGCGTGTATTTAACAAAATTGATTGTTTTGTAATACCTCGGTTGATACAATAAATGTATGGAACAAAGTTTATCACTAGAGTTAAATTAGTTACAGAAACGGTTGAAAGTATCAGTACACGGTGCTGTAATGCGGCTCCTTGTTTTGCTTCATTTTGGTAACAGTATGCGCTGTCATCGGCTATACATATTTAACAGTTTGTAGCCAGGGCCATTATAAACCACATGTACCAGTGAATTAGCATTCTTTCTATCCTAACTTGGAGACTTAGAGCGCATTTCTTTGTTCTGACTTTCAGGCAGCCAGTGTACTTATGAGCCAATATTACACAGGCGCGGTATCTGACCTCGTTACATTGATGAGCTGCTAACATCGTACGAGTACAACAGATGGCAAAATAGCCGAATTCACGCATTCGACCGACAAAGGCGCCAGTGACGTTTCCCGCGTGGAAAACGTCACTGGCGTTTATGTCTTAGACTGTTGACACTGGCACTTACTCACTAAATTCGTGTTAGATGCATATGGGAATGGAATAAGGAAATGAATTTTAACAAGTGAAACTCATCTAATTCTGCCCCCTAACGACCAGAAATTTTTCTAGAAAACACTACAGTTGGTTGATATGCACGGCTAACACTGTTGTCAACAGTACTAAGTTTCCAGCTTAAATATTCCCACCCAGAAATAAGCTGTGAGCCAGAGAAAGGAAGAAGAAAATGGACACTTAGCACCTCAATAGTAGGGTGGATCGTTTTTCAACGTTTTTTTATTATTTATTTTCCATAGTGGCTAGTTCCGAAATGTTGCCAAATAAGGAAAAAAAACTTGTGTTAAAAGCATTTTTTCCTAGACGGATATCTTCTACCGCCCCAAGACCCACGAAGTTTGAAAAAAGTGCTCATGTGGCAAAAAATTCTTTTATTAACTAAACAGTAGCTACGTATCAGTGAAACACGAAGGAAAAGTTTTAGGAAGCCAGTGCAACGCTAAATGGGTAGAACAGGGAGTTTGAAGGGGGCCGGGCCTCTCATTAATCCTGCCAGTGAACTTCAATATCTAGCGAAAAATGGCATTTTCCACAGCATAGATACCATCTATATGAAGGTTTAATAGAAGTAGGGGCGGCTGTGGTTCCTTCCTCCATATAGATGGTTTCAGTAATGCGAAAAATGCTATTTGACGCTCGATATTGAAGCACAGATGCAGAATTTAATGAGAGGACCGGCCCCCTTCATCCCCCCTGTTCTACCCACTTAACGTTGCACTGGCTGCTCAAAACTTTGCCTGCGTATTTCTCTGGTGTCTAATTACTGTTCAGCGAATAAAAAAAAAATAATAAAAATTTGCCCTAATAGCACTTTTTTCACAATTCATGGGTCTTGGGGCGGTAGATGATGTCCGTCTAGGAAAATATGCTTTTAACACAAGTTTTTGTTTCTCCCCATTTGGCAACTTTCCTTACTAGCCACAATGGAGTATCAAAAAAGGTGAAAAACTGTCCACCCTACTCGACAGCCTCCACATTGGATAATTGCACAGAGCACAACGAAAGAAGCCCAATAGAACAGAGCTAAACATGTTAAGTAGGAGCATGAAGATGAGACGGAAGTACTATCACTAGCTAATTTCTAATGAATAAGTCATGAAGACGTTAGGATCAAAGTTCACCCACCAGCCACAACCAGGCATAAACACGCCAGCTGCAATGCATAGCAGTTACAGCACTCAAATCTTTAGAATGACCGCAATATCTTTAATAGGAAGTGATGTAAAAATTTTCTTGAAATGACATGTATTTTTATAAACTTAATTGATCACATTGAGCGTCTTGACATTACATATCATAGTGAATTTGAATCAACGTAAATGACAGCAGTAGCATAGTATATTTTTGCAACGTTCTTTTTCGAGAAAATACATCACGAAAACTCAGTTTATTACGTTAAGCGTTTGGCATTGGTTCTCTAAATTTTCAAAGAGTTCATTTCTTGAAAATAAGACTGAAGTATCCCTTCGCCACTTCGTAGTTAAATGATTGCAGATTCACGATTTTGCGGAGTTTTAACATAACACAAACTCGTATATATCACAGATTAATAGCCCTACTCGCACCTGGAATATCCAGGGAGGCAGCTGACTGTTTGACTATTTTCCGAGTTAGATAAATACAGTAGATTATTCGTGGGATCGAACCCGGGACCTTATCCATAGCGAGGCGCAACTGCAAGGCCAGCGCTGACTGTGAAACTCTAGCTGTAGAGGAGCGGGACAGGCCGCAGCACTTCGCGTACTGCTTGCTTGTCTTCTGTGCTCTGTCAAAGCTGGCCGTGCAGTCTCGCCTCGAAATACTTTAACGTCCCGGATTCGACAACACGAACCACCTACTGTACTGGTTTACAGTTTGTTTTTACAGAGCTGGAAATCGGTAATTTTTTCTGCTGCTGATACTACCGAAATACCCTTGTGTTTCGGTAGAAAAAATCTACCGAATCCCGAGTGTGAGTTAATATATTTATACTTGCTTAATTGTTCATAGTTAAGACGGGTGCAAACGAGTGACATCGTAGCTTCTTTTGACGGGTCAATTTTGTCTGTAGATCCAGCACACGCGGCAGCGAAACGTGCTTGCCGTTGCAATGTTCTGGGGTAAAATAACTACAGGTAGCTTAGAAATGGAAAACGTTTATTTTATTAAATTGATTGCTCGTTTATATATATCCGCCAATTTTTATTCCCCATACATTGTACTCAGCAAGTAAGTGTTTTGTATGATCTTGAAGCTTATAAACGAAATATCGGAAAGAACATTTCTGCTGGCAACCATCGCTGTAACCTAGATATAAATTCCTCTCATACTTTTCACGTCCCAGATGGAATCGCAACCATTAAACGCAAGGTTTGAAAAAAATGCAGGCTTTACATGCCGTAGTGGGGAATACAACAGGGAAGGAAAACTGGTCTGGAAATTGCTTTGAATTACTTGAAAGCAAAAAAAAAAAAAAAAATGGACTAGACCTACCCTGCTGAATTCGCTCCTCAGGTAACTTTTTCGCCGAGTCTGGTGTAGCACGAGTGGGCGAAGTGCCCCTCTCGGCAATTTTGTTTCTCATCTGCACTAGGCTTAACAAATGATTCCCCTCTTGCACATTACTGCTATGAGGAAGCATTGAAAATTACATATTAAGCTAGTGACGCTAGAAAAAGAAAGTGAATGCCACAGCCACAAAATGAGACTCGAGATTATTGCAAAGACTTGTACAGCTACATTAAATGGCCGAAAGTATAGCCTGTGGGGTTGTTTGTTCGGCTGGCCCTTTGCCTTGGCGGCAACAAGTGAGCCATAAAACGTGAAAAATTTGCCGAGATGCCCTGCAATAATTACATTGCGGCATCTTATCCTGACCTCGTGCACGGCCGCAGAGAACAGCGCCACGCACTCTCTAAGTTACTAACTTCGATTGGGGACAACACAGCGGGCAATGATGTTGCTCTTCACACAAAACAACCCGGCACGGGTCTTTTCCAAGTAACAGCTGCACCTGAAGCCTAACTAAATATATTATATAAATAAGATAAGAGGGTCCCGGAAAACCTGTCAGATGAAAAATTTACAGGTGGGATAAATGCTCGGGAAGAAAATTGTCAGGCTGAATATCGAAAATGCATAAATTTTGCTCCGTGCTAGCGAACATTTGTACAAATTAATGAGAAAAATAACATTTTCTACTCTTTTCATCAAATTCTTATTCTCTCGCGCAACAGATCCTAGTAAAACATAAACCATCGTAACCAAGCTTAATCTGCGCTAACCTCACATAATTTACAAGTAACATCTGAACTAAGTGTAACGACAGTGTTTGAAGACTGTCAGGAGTTTTTCGCCTGGGAATTTTCCTCCTGGAAAGTTTTCGGTTAGGATATTTATAAGGACGTGTTCGATTGAGACGTGAAAGTCGATCTAAGCCGAATCTGCTTGAAACTGCTGACAGGTATCCAGAATTCAAATTTCATTCGTTGTCTCAAAATTGATCACCTGTGGGGGTTCTAAAAACTCCATATTACTTCGTATAAATTAGATTTCAGTCGGTTCAACATAAGCGGGTCGCTTCTAACCCCTGCAACGCGATTCAAAGCGATGAAGCTCACGTTCCTGTCGACAGCTCCGGACAAGTTAAGTCAAGTGGGCTTGGCTTAGATCGACTTTCAAGCCCCAATCGAACTGTCCTTTAGGTTGGATTAAATTACGGCGAGGTGAGATTAGCTTAGGTAGGGTAAATTTATATTTTATAGAAATAATCTAAAACAAAGAGAGAAATGTACTTCTCAGGGAAGAATAACAGTAAATTGCAAGAGAGGCAAGAATCAATATAATATAATAAACACCGTCGTGTGTTTATTTGTTTGCATATTTGTATGTTTCGGGTCGCGCTCTTAAAAAATAGGTAGATGGGTGAAAAATAGGCCAGGTTGCAGATTTTGTAATTAGGTTGCATTGTCATGGAGGTCGATGACCAGGTTGCAGAGTTAGCGACGGTTGGCTCCTTATTCCTTTATCCTAATGCACTTCTGGGTTGTAACAATTCTTGGGATCGAAAAAATGAAGATATTACAGCTTCTCTTAGCGTGGCCATGCAGTCTCATTTTTATAACTTTCTCTATATATCGAACATTATGTTTGATCTCAGTTTACCACGTGCAAATTCAGAAGCTAATCAACGAAGGGCGGGCGAAGCGATGATATTTCACGGGCAGTAGACATTGTTTTGTTTGACTTGCTGCCTTCCATTTGCCGGAGCAGATTTTACTTCAACACAAACTCTTCGATGTACTGAAGGCTTGTTCAGGATCATGGATACGCGGCGAGTAATATATATATATATATATATTCACTGAGGCTTTGCTGCTTGCTAATGTAAATTATTTTTCGCATGTGACCTATGGTGGGAGACGATTGTGCTTCTTACTTGAATTAAAAGAGGGAGCACTTATCTCTTATTACAATTTGAATCGGCTGTTGTAGCGTATGTGTCAGAAGCATGTTAGTGACCTAGGCATATTGAATGAAGGAGAGTCGTCTCAAAAGCTTTGCTGTCATTTTTGACAGCGCGGGCACTTAGTCTATATTATGTTATGAAAGAGCTGTCCTTTTTTGCACCCGTCAGTCCGTCCAAAGCCTTCCAAAACCCGTATCCAGAATACGAACCTGGAAACGGCTTATTAATTACGTACAATAGACCTGACCTCCGGACTTTTTGCACTCTGTATACTAGGTGGGTTTAGTGGATTTGTACTTTGTGGACTAATCGGACTTTGTGGACTTGGTGAAGTTTGAGAACTTGAAAGGTATGAAATTTTCTGCCTTTAGGGCAGGAAATTTTTCCAAGATTCTTATACCTATATTTGTACTTTTTCTTTAAGCTATATTTTTGGTGCAGACGGCATGATGTCGGCCGCCGATTCACCTGCTTACGTGTCACTTCAACTCAACATTTGTTCTAGTAAACACACGGTTCGATGCTATACCCAATCTACGCAGTTACCTTCAGCTCGCCGTGGAAGTCAGACGTCCCTAAGACTCTGACGCGAGCAGAGAGTGGACCAGTGAGCTGTGTTCTGCAGCGCTATTCAGTGCGGATTCCTGTATTTGGGTTTCTTCGCAGCGAGTGGTGATGTCCATTCTCCCCGTTGAATTAGCTCTTTACTCTTGTTTCATTTTTTTATCAAGTTCCGACCATCTGTCCGTCCTCCCTTTGCCATTTTTTCCTTTTGTATTAACCAGGGTCAGCTTCATTAACTTATTAACTTTGGTGTTCTCTTCACTACGATTAACTTGTTTAGTGCAGGTACCTGATGGCATTCAAGCTGGAGAGCTGCCGCTCAACGAACTTAACTTACCATTGAGATACATAGCTTATCGCTATCGCTCAAACTCTAACTTACTCTTACTTCCTTTAAATCTATAAGCTTCCTCCTGATCTTTCACTTATTCTAAAGCTAGCAGGGGTTTAACTCCCACTCAAGACGCACTTTAACTTTAGGTTTGTAATAGTCAGCATATATTAAACTCATGAATAAATGTTGAGCCTTCTCTGTTAAGGTCTGCTATCTATTCTGTAAAATTTGCACTTTAAATCCCCTTGCGTCTAGCCTGATTGCCGTGCCTTGTCTGTTCCAGTATTATCAGCTGGCTGTGGCCTCTTTGAATCACCTCCTTGCTCGCTTGACGCACACGCACTTTCCAGCTGCATATGTCTTTTTCGAAATGATTGATCAATATATTGACTCAATATATGTATGAAATCAAGATAGTTTGCTATTTTATTGATGGTTGATCAATATATTGATGCGCCCACTTGGACACGTCAATATATTGAAACAATATTTAGATGGGATCTCTGGAATTCGAAGTGTATAAACCTGGGAGCATTGGATTTTCATTTTTATTTTCACGCAAGCTTGGTAATTATTTCTTATGACTATAATCACTGTCTAGAAGTGGAAAGTATAGTAATGGCCATATTATTCAAGCTTTTGATGTCATCAAACAAATTGTTTTGACAAATCACGCTGTATAGAGTATGAATCTGCTTGATGAAATCACAGGCTCAAAAAAATATAGTGAATACACGCTTGATAGCACAACTTCAATAATTCTACACTATTGCTATAATGCAGATCGCACAATTTGGTACCATAGGGTATTTCTCATTATGAATGGAGTACAGGATACAAAAGACATTGATTTATTTAGTTATCTCCTCTACATTTGAGGTTTATCTGGTGCTTCTAAACTACAATGGGCAAACCTAACGTGGTAAGCCTAACTAACCTAACTTTTTTTAAAAATGCACTCGTATAGGTTACCTAATTTAGTTAGGTTTCAAAGGTTATTCTGGTTAAAAAAAAAAAAAAACAAAGTGTAGTTTAAGGGCACCAGATAAAATCCAAATGTCGTTATCACGTAAATACCGGGTTCCTACTTCAATATATTGTCTCAATAAAATTTTCCCGCATGGGTATCCGTGGAAAATGTCTTCGATGGCTTGAAGCATTCATTGTGAAATAGAGCTCAAAGTCGTCAGCAACAAATTGTCAAGACAGCCGGTACTTAGTGGAGTCCTACAGGGCACCGTGATTGGGCCTGTTCTCTTTCTCATCATTATCAATGACGGGGTACGGATGATAACTATGCAGCCCTTCGTCATTTACTGACGATATACGACTACTAGCTGCTATGCAAAGTACGGAATACGTGCTGTCTGTGCAGCGAGATTTGGAAAACATCTATCAATTGCCGGTCAAAAATAACATGACCTTTAATAAAACAAAATTCGAACTGTTAAGAAGCGGAAAAAATCACTCTTTGAATCCACACTATATATCACTGTGAATGTAAATGAGCGGATTCAGAAAGAACTGGAAGAACTTGTGATATACGAATCCCAAGCAGAGATGGTGCAAAAGCCATAGCCCCAGAATATTCCAATAGCTTCACCGTTTTACAAAATGCCACGACATATTCGAAACGCCACTGATATCAAAGTTATAGAGTTCAAAAATTTACTTGATTTTCGCTTTCTAAGAAGAATTCCAGATAGACCAGCGGTCAGCGGTTACGCGCACGGTGGAGATAATTCGCTGCTGGCCCTCTCGTTTTCCGCTTACTGCGGTCCCACAGAACACACCCAGCAGCGGTACTCCACGCACTTGGGGTGACGGGAAGACTGTCACCTGGGCTTCTTCCGAAGACAAACGAGGTGGTGTGTCAATATTGTGCACCCTAGGGTAATGAACTAGGAAATTACCCATAACTTGAAGATTCATTTACTTTTTCATGAGATATAACCGGTTTAGTGTCATTTGTCAAAGTCAAAACTTCAATCACTTCGTTCAGCAAATGGCTGGTTTTCGTATGTTATATTGATGAAAATATTGACGCAGTTAGTGGACAACAAATGTGCTCAATATATTTATCCAATAATATCGACAATATTATTGATCGTCTATGGGCAGCTTTCGCCCGTTTTCATAGAATATATTGATGGAAATATTGATACCGTTTGTGGGCGACAAGAAATCTCTCAATATCTTGAGTCAATAATATTGAGAATATAATTGATCGTCTATGGGCCGCTTTAGTCACCGCTAAGGTGGGTATTGCGGAGGGGAAGAAGCTTGTTGAGTCGCCTGTCCGAGCGCAGGGGCAAAGAGCGGGGTGGTTGTATGAAGGTTCTGTAATTTCTTCTTAAGCCCCTATTACACAACACTGCTGCGTGCTGGGACAAATGTCACTGATTCGCATCAAAACTCGCAGTGGGCAATGTTCACTTCTTCAGCGCGATCACACAGGGCACAGCTGCCGACACGTGTCACTGTCACTCAGTGTTACTACAGACAGGTGGAAGTAACATTCAACGAAGAGCGCATTTACATACATGCTTGCAGTGCGAAGGCTGACACGCCACCAACTACCAAGGAGCTTCTACTGAGAGGATTAAGCATGTAGCTCTGGAGTTTTCATGAAGCTTCGGTCGTCTTGACGCTGAAGTTATACCTGTTTTATCAAAACTGTGAAACCATAACGGCAAATTCATCTGCCAACGGATCGGAAATTAACCTTCAATCTGAAACTATTATTGTTACCAGACAAATGTCTCCTCTTAATCATCTCAACCGCCTCAATCTCATTCTGATTCTTGAATACCTTTTGTAAGTTATTTCTTACAATAGTTTATCTATTTTATACTATCAGAGTTTATCAATGTCTTAGTCCAAACTTTCTAAGCTATCAGTTCTCCCGATTACTCTCGACATTTACGCGCTGCAGATTGCCTCATTCTCCGCGCCTAACTAAAATCAACTTAGCGTTTACTATATTCTTGTAGAGCTATGAGGCTTTATTGTTTTCTGCGTTAAGTCCTCCGCTAAGGTTCTTTGTATAGCTGTTTGATTAATAAAAGAAAAAGACTTTATACTCTTTCCTGTGTATTGCTTAACAACTACGGTGAGGTGCATATACGTTCCCTATTTGTGGACGCAAATTGTTCACAAAGGCTCTGTGGATTTTGTGAACTTGTAGACTTTGTAGAGTTGCGAATCTTTTGGATGGGGTAAAAAGATATACCTATTAATATATGCGTTTTTCATTAGAAAGTGAACAACACGGTTGCTTGTGGCCTAGTTAAGCATAATTAGTGAGTAGTGGGTAATGTACCGAGATACGCGTTTTTGAGGGTAGGTTCCCCTCGCGCCCCACCCTTCCCTCGGTTACCCTCGCGGTTGGTGTCACGAATGATTAATGTTTTTTTTTTTACCTATTACAATTTGATTGATGTTAATTAGATCTCCTAACTACCATGCATCAATTATGTTTTCTATTGTTACTTTCGATATGTTTTACATTGAGCTCATTAGACTTTCCATTATAATTAGTCTTTAATATAGCAAAGTTCTTATAGCAAGGTTGTTATAAATAATTTCCCACATAACGCTTTTACTAGGTTACCCTCGCGGTCGGCACACCTGTCACGAGTGGTTAATGGGTTTATATAATTATGTGTTTATTCACCTATAAAATTTGATTGATGTTTATTAAATCTCCCAACCACCCTACATTCCAAATCGGATTAGGCAGACAACCCTTCATTAATCTCTTGAATGGAATGC
>LQNS02277718.1:23050208-23061494 GCA_001587735.2 Parhyale hawaiensis
CAATTATTTCTTCTAGCTTACTGTTTTCCTCTGACGAAGCAGTTTTCTCTTCATCGGTCAAAATTTGAGCACCTCAAATGAAACAGATATTTGAGGTGGGAAGACGGTATCAACGGTATCTTTGCTACGGAGCGATCTCATTGAATATAAGCTGCTATTTTGTTCAAGTTTGTTGGAGTATCTTACTCAAGATGTTACTTCAGACTGTCTATATAGAAGACCTAAGGATGCCAGCACGATAAAGGATCAATGAAGAAAAGAAGAAAATTAATACGCAAATAAGAGAAGAGGAGATTCCGCACCGGCCTAAAGGCATTAGGAAAACGTATAGGTTATTGCGTGAATTCTTCACGCACGGGTCCACTAGTTTATTTATATTCACTGAGGCTTTGCTGCTTGCTAATGTAAATTATTTTTCGCATGTAACCTATGGTGGGAGACGATTGTGCTTCTTATTTGAATTGAAAGAGGGAGCACTTATCTCTTATTACAGTATAAATCGGCTGTTGTAGCGTTTGTGTCAGAAGCATGTTAGTGACCTAGGCATATTGAATGAAGAAGAGTCGTCTCAAATTCTTTGCTGTTACTTTTAACAGCGCGGGAACTCTAGTGTATATTATTATAAGAGAGAGCTGTCCGTTTTTGTGTCCGTCAGTCCGTCCGAAGCCTTTCAAAACCCGTATCCAGAATACGAACTTGGGAACGTCTTATTCATTACAATAGATCTGGCCTCCGTACTTTTTGACTCGGTATACTTGGCGGGCTTAGTGGATTTGTACTTGGTGGACTCACTGGACTTTATGGACTTGGTGAAGTTCAAGAACTTGAAAGGTATAAATTTTTCTGGCTGGAAATTTTTCCAAGATTCTTAAGCCTATACTTGTACTTTTTCTTTAAGCTGTATTTTTGCTGCAGACGACATGATGTCGGCCGCCAATTCACCTGCTTACGTGTTACTTCAACTCAACATTTGGTCTAGTCAACACACGGTTCGATGCTATACCCAATCTACGCAGTTACCTCCAGCTCGCCGTCGGAGTCAGACGTCCCTAAGACTTCTGACGCGAGGAGAGAGTGGACCAGTGAGCTCCGTTCTGCAGCGCTATGCAGTGCGATTCCCACATTAATTTGGTCTCTTTGCAGCGAATGGTGATGTCCATTCTCCCCGTTGAATTAGCTCTTTACTCTTGTTTCATTTTTCTGTCAAGTTCCGACCGTCTGTCTGTCCTTCATTTGCCATTTTTTTCTTTTTTTTATTAACCAGGGTCAGCCTCATTTACTTATTAACTTGGGTATTCTCCTTACTACGACTAACTTGCGTAGTGCAGGTAGCTGATGATCGACATTCATGCTGGAGAGCTCCCGCTCAACGAACTTAACTTACCATTTAGATAGTTTATTTCGCTATCGCTCAAACTCTAACTTGTTCCTAATTCCTTTAAATCTAGAGGCTACTCCCTGATCTTACACTTATTCTAAAGCTAGCGGTGGTTCAACTCCCACTCAAGACGCACCTCAACTTGAGGTTTGTAATAGTCAGCCTATAGTAAACTCATGAATAAATGTGGAGCCTTCTCTGTTAAGATCTGCTTTCTATTCTGTTAAATTTTGCAACTTAAATCCCCTTGCGTCTAGTCTGGTCGCTGGGCCTTGTCTGTTCCAGTATTATCAGTTGGCTGTGGCCTCTTTGAATCACCCCCTTGTTCGCTTGACGCATATGTACTTTCCAGCTGCGCATCTGTCTTTTTCGAGGTTTACCTGCTTAAGCGGCCTATAGACGATCAATAATATTGTCAATATTATATTATTGTCAAGTGTTTGTATTAACAATATTGATCATCTGTAGGCTTGAAAATGAGTGATAAATGCATTGACTCAATATATTGATGCAGTAAAATGAGTTTGACAATTTTATTGATAGATGCTGCCCATTGAGGATCAATGATATTGTCAATAGTATTGTCAAGTGTTAGCATTGATAATAATATTGTTCGTCTGTGGGCATGGAAATTATTGATCAATATATTGACTCAATATCTGTATGAAAGCACAATAGTATGCTATTGTATTGATGGTTCATCAATATATTGATGCGTCCACTTGGGCACGTCAATACATTGAAACAATATTTAAATCTGGAATTCGAAGTGTATAAACCTGGAAATATTGGATTTGCATTTTTATTTCCAGGTAAGCTTTGTAATTGTTTCTTAGGACTATAATCACTGTCTAGAAGTGGAAACTGTAGTAATGGTAATCTTATTTAAGCTTTTCAGGTCATCAAACAAATTGTTTGGACAAATCACGCCTTATAGATCATGAATCTGCTTGATGAAATCACAGGCTCAAAAAATATAGTGAATACACACTGAATACCACAACTTCAATAATTCTACACTGTTGCTAAAAACAGATTGCACAATTTGGTGTCATAGGGTATTTCTCATTATAAATGGAATACAGAATACAAAAAAAAAAGATAGATTTAGTTATCCTTCTCTTTCTTCTAAACTACAATTGGCTAACCTAACGTGGCTAACCTAACTAACATAACATTTTTTTTAAAATGCACTCATATAGGTTTCCTAATAAGTTAGGTTTGTTAGGATATTTTAGGTTAATTTGGTGAAAACAAAAGTGTAGTTTAGGGGCACTAAATAAATCCCAAATGTCGTTATCACGTAAGTACCGGGTTCCTAGTTCAATATATTGTCTCAATAAAGCTTTCCTGCATGGGTATCCGTGGAAAATGTCTTCGGTGGATTGAAGCATTCCTGTCAAATAGAGCTCAAAGTGTAATCATCAACAACAAAGTGTCAAGACAGCCGGTACTCAGCGGAGTCCCACAAGGCATCGTGCTGGGCCTGTTCTCTTTCTCATCATGGTCAATGACATGGGGTATGGATGTAACTATGCAGCCCCTTCGTCATTTGCTGACGATATACGAATACTAGCAGCTTTGCAAACTAGGGAATACGTGCTGTATATGCAGCAAGATTTGAAAAAAGTCTATCAATGGTCGGTAAAAAAAAATATGACCTTTAATGAAACAAAATTTGAACTGTTAAGTTGCGGAAAAAAATCACTCATTGAATCCACACTACATACCACCATCGATGGGTATGAAATTGAAAGAGAGAGTTTTAAGAGACCTCGCAGTGAGAATGCAAGACGATGCTCTCTTCGAAGAGCATACTGCTACAATTATCGAACTTTCTCGTCACGCGAAGTTGGTGTAATGCTCACATTATGGAAACACACTTAATAATCCTTCCTACAATAGAATACTCTTCTCCTCTTTGGATGCCGCGCACAAGAAAAAAGCTAGAACAAGTTGAAGCTATCCAAAGATCGTTCACGGCCAGAATTCGAGGCATGCAGGAGTACGATTACCACTAACGATTTAGCTGTCTCCAATTGTATTCAATACAACGAAGATTTGAGCGATTTACAATCATCTACGTTTGGAAGATTCTGGAACGTATCACTGTGAATGTAAATAAGCGGATTCAGAAGGAACTGGAAGAACTTGTGATATACTTATCCCGAGCAGAGATGGTGGAAAAGCCATTTCCACAAAATATTTTAATAGCTTCACCACTTAATAAAATGCCTCGATATATTCGAAACGCCACAGATATCAAAGTTATAGAGTTAAAAAATTTACTGGATTCTCGTTTAAGAAGAATACCAGATAGCAGTGGTTAGCGGTTTCGCGCACTGTAGAGATGATTCGCTGCTGGCTTTCTCTTTGGTCGCTAACTGCGGTCCCACAGAACACACCCAGCAGCGTGACTCCACGCACTTGGGGTGACGGGAAGACGTCACCTGTCAAAATTTAGTACCCTAGGGTAATGAATTCCGAAATTACCCATAGCTCAAAGATCCATTTACTTTTTCAGGAGATAAAACCTGTTTAGTGTCATTTGTCAAAGTCAAAACTTCCATCACTTCATTCGGCAAATGGCTGGATTTCGTATATTATATTGATGAAAATATTGACGCAGTTAGTGGACAACAAATGTGCTCAATATGTTTATCCAATAATATCACAATATTATTGATCGTCTATGGGCAGCTTTCGCTCCTTTTCATAGAATATATTAATGAAAATATTGATACCGTTTGTGGGCGACAAGAAATCTCAATATATTGAGCCAATAATATTGAGAATATAATTGATCGTCAATGGGCTGCTTTAGTCTCCGCTAAGGTGGGTATTGCGGACAGGAGAGGAGCTTGTTGAGCCGCCTATCCGAGCGCAGGGGCAAAGAGCGGGGTGGTTGTAGGAAGGTTCTGTAATTTCTTCTCAAACCCCTATTACACAACACTGCTGCGTGCGGGGACAAATGTCACTGCTTCCCATCAAAACTCGCAGTGGCAATGTTCACTTCTTCAGCGCGATCACACAGGGCACAGCTGCCGACACGTGTCACTGTCACTCAGTGTTACTCCAGACAGGTGGAAGTAACATTCAACGAAGAGCGCATTTGCATACATGTTTGCAGTGCGAAGGCTGACACGCCACCAACTACCAAGGAGCTTCTACTGGGAGGAGTAAGCATGCAGCTTTGGAGTTTTCATGAAGCTTCGGCCGTCTTGACGCTGAAGTTGTACCTGTTTTATCAAAACTGTGAAACCATAACGGCAAATTCATATGCCAACGCATCAGAAATTAACCTTCAATCTGAAACTATTATTGTAACTAGACAAATGTCGCCTCTTAATTATCTCAACCGCCTCAACCTCAGTCTGATTCTTGAATAACTTTTGTAAGTTATTTCCTACAATAGTTTAACTATTTTATACTATCAGAGTTTATCTATGTCTTAGTCCAAACTTTCTAAGCTACCAGTTCTCCCGATTACTCTCTTTCGACATTTACGCACTGCAGATTGCCTCATTCTCCACGCCTGACTAAAATCAACTTAGCGTTTACTATATTCTTGTAGAGCAGTGGTTCCCAACGTGGGCGTTAGCGCCCCCCTGGGAGCGTTGGCGAGCGCTGAGGGGGCGGTGAGGCCGTAAGGGGCGGCAGGGCGCGGTGAGGCTAAGAGGGGCGGTAGGGGGCGTTGAGGCAAAAGAGAAGCTAGAGGAGGCAGTTTTAATTGGGTTTCACATGCACTAAGTAAAGAAATGCATCATTGCATTTGCATGATATTGAAGATGAATCTGCTGCAATATATTGAACAAAAGTGTGGCACTGCTATTTAGCAGAGTAGTTAATGTTGTAGAAAATGTAGGTACGTTAATTTAATGCTTCTACACAACAGTTAAAAATGACTAGCAAGTTAAAGAGCAGACTAGCCACCAGACTAGTCTACAAACAACTTATTTGCAGCGGTATCAGCTTTGCTGAGGTTTACGAATGCCGCTTGTTAACCCTTCTGTATGGGCAATAATTCATGTACCAGACGAACAAGCTTTATTTTACAATTTAAGCAATTACTACGCGGGCATAAAAATTGCGTAAACTGTACTGCGAGAAGAACATTACATCAACTCGCCCAGGGATGTAGAGTGCAAGTTGAATCAAAGTTTCGAACCGTTTCAGAACTCTTGGCTTTCGTGACAGTGTTAGATGTCTGCACACCAGCTGAAATGTCAAGCTGATGTCCTACGTTTACTAGCCCTTGAGAAATGAGTTAATATGTAACAGAGAGCCGATTTAAAATTTGTTACTTAGAGTAACTTTTTCATTACAGAAAAGTGTACCCAGCAGATGCCATAAAAATGACGAATGTATTACAAAGTCGGTCCAAAAGTAATGCGTCATATGTTAAATTTAAAAAAAAATGAAGAGCTACAAAAGTGAAAGGGGCACCATTAAAATGAGCCAACGTTTCTGCTCCAGAATTTATTTTTCTCTGTATCACCACCATTCTCAATGCACTTTTGCCACTGAGGAAAGAGAGCCTTGGTGCTTCGGTCGTAAAAGTCAGCGCAAGCCAAGGTAATTTTTTTCCCGCTTGCAATTACGGCGTTGTCGGGAGGATGCTCCCCACATCATGCGTCCTTCCGAGATCCAAACAAGTGGAAGTCTGGCGGCGCCAGATCGGGACTAAACGGTGGGTGAGACACACATTCTGTGGTCTTCTAACTAGCGTCCTCTCTGGCGTTGTCGTATTGCAGACTAAAGGTTTTCCTTCTGTTGCGATTTGGTCAACGTAACGGTTAGAGGTGACTGTTGCCTGTGGTTTCAAGAACGAGGCGCACTTTATTTTCCGGGGTGGTGGCTGTGCATGATCGTCCGAAGCGCACTTCTTCACTTTCATCTCTGTCGCCACTTTGAAATCGGCAAACCCATCTCCTAACTGAACGGACATCAACTGCATCGGCTCCGTAATCGGTCACAAGGCGTCGGTTAATGTTGAGTGGTTCAATTTTTTTTCTGTATGGAGGAATTCATTGACACATTTTTGCTTTCTACGCACATCCATGACGGATTACTTTTTGAGACTGTCACACCTTCAATATCTGCAACAGACAGAAGTTTAGTCGCCATAACAATGTAATTTGCTGCCCCCTGTGATCCCTTCGGGCGGTTTAAAATATGCGAGGCATTGCTTTCGGAACGATTCTTACCATGCGTGGCTTCAGTAGTGCAACAGTTTTTTGAGCGCATCGAAATAATGGGTGATGCAAAAAAAAAAACATGCCATTCCACACATGCAGAAAATATTACAGTATAGTTAAAAAATGAATTATATCTCACTCATTCGATGTTATATGAGTAATAATTCTTAGGGTTCCCCGTCATGCGCTGTTCCCTGCGCATGACGGCCACAGGTGGATTTTCGCATATCTTGGTATTGATTCTGATGCTGCTGTAGCAGATAAATTGCACTCGCTTGCTTGATATTTAGAAAAAATGCTGAATGCCGCTATTTCCACTTTGACGATGTGTTTTCATCCTCCCAGCGCTGCTCAAATTTGTGGTCGAATACATAGTAGGCCTACGATCTATAGCAGTATCAGCGATACGCGCCATATCATCACGTATAACTTTACGCTACTGCAATATAGCCTCGCGGACCTAAGAACTGTCCTGAGTGCCTTTTCCAGAGGCGATGTTGCCGCTGCCTGCAGCTCCTGGTGACAGGTAAGTTGATAAAGTTAGGTAGTCCTCAATCCTTGCCTATCAGTTCCTTGAAGTGACCGTCGAACGCCGAATGGTGCTGACCCATCCCATCCCATGGGACTTTTGCCTGCCCCTGTGTTGGGGGCCACGGAAGAGACCTTGTGTACAGGGTTTTCTCTTTCTATCTCCGTCTCTTTTCGTTTTTTTTTTTTCATTTCTTTACCAAGTGTGGCGTGGCTGAGCGAACGGCCGTATCGTATAGGGTTGGAGATGCTTTGCGCCTTATTTCTTGTCAGTAGTACCGTGCTGGCTCTGGGCACTGTGAGACCAATAGAACCTTTTTGTGTTCGCCTCAAACTAGGGAATTTTCGACAGAATAGCAAAGATATAAATCAATGATAATTAGGCTGAAGGCAAGAGTATTGCTTGCAGCACTTGTAAACCATTATCCAATACCAACTGCTATGATGCTGTAACCTCCTAAGCAAGACAGTTGTGTTGAAAGCCAATATCCCTGCACGGGCTGCCTCAAGCCCATCTACGTATCTCATTGACAGAGAACTATGATCAGTAATATATGTTACCATGATTTGTGGCGAGATCTTCATATATTCTTTCATATTGCTGACAAATAAATGATAACGTTGGCTACTGATAAAAGTTTTCTTTTCATGACATTTACACTTCTGCTTAACTTTCATTCCAGTTCAAATCATACTAATGTTTATTGCAATTGGCGACTTAGGCGGGGGCCGCTCGTATCAGACCTGGGAACCACTGTTGTAGAGCTATGAGGCTTTATTGTTTTCTGCGTTAAGTCCTCCGCTAAGGTTCTTTGTATAGCTGTTTGCTTTATAAAATAAAAAAACTTTATACTCTTTCCTGTGTATTTCTTAACAACTGCAGTGAGGTGCATACGTTCCCTATTTGTGGACGCAAATTGTTCACAAAGGGTCTGTGGATTTTGTGAACTTGAGACTCTGTAGAGTTGCGAATCTTTTGGATGAGGCAGAAAGGTATACCTATGAATATATGCGTTTTTCATTAGAAAGTGAACAACATGGTTGCTTGTGGCCTACTTAAGTATAATTGGTGGTGGTGTGGCGTAACATCATCTCGATCTATCAAGCCTGCACTACGGTTGCCAAATGGCGTTTTACATTACAAATTGTGCCACATCTGGTAACGAGAAGAAGAATATTTGAAATCTTGTAATGAACAAGCTTGCATCAAAGAATATAATAAACGCCATCGATTTTTATTTGTTTATGTCAATATTTGCATGTTTATATATTTGATGTTTCGTGTCACTCTGTTTACGGAATACGTAAGCGAAAAATAGTCCGGGTTGCAAATTTTGTAACTAAGATGCGTTTCCATGGGGATCAATTACCAGGTTGCAGACAATGACAAAAGTTAAAAGCGTATCCCTTTAGTTGAATGCCTTTCCTGCTTGAAACAGTTATTGACATCGAAAAGCGAAGCCATTTTCAGCTTCTCTCCGCGCAGTTATGGATATGATTTCTAACACTTCTTCCATACATCGAAACATAATTATTATGTTTGTTTGCTTCGTTGAAAACTGATAGGTAGAAAACAGGCCAGGATGCAGACGATGGCAAATGTTGATCTGAATGCAGTTCTTTCATTTCCAACGTTGAAGTCCACTCAATGCAGATACATACAGCTTTTCTAAGCATTCTCTTGCATCGTTATTCGTACTCTCTTCTGAGGTTTCATCATCAGGGCTTCAGTTGCCCTGAGTCTACACTCGATGTTCTTACTGACTGTATAATCATTGAAGCGAGTGGGCAGATATTCTTCAGCGGTCAGAGGGCGGGTGAAAAACACGATAATTTCTTGGCATCAAATAATTTTCACCAATTTTGGTTCTGCATTTGACTGAACATTTCAATTGAGAAAAAGACTTTCGAGTTATATGATAGCATCGAGTATCCTTGATACAGAGCTCAGCACAAAATCGACTGTGGGTAAAAATAAATAACTTGTTTTTCAGCGTATCAACGAACATAAGCTTGACATTTGCTTACCCCTAGCATTAAAAGGAAAATTATGATAAATGAAAACGGGTCATCACCAGTTTTTCGCCGTCATTTTTAACAGCTTAACAGCGCGAGCACTCTATAGTGTGGCAATAAAGCTCAAATTCAGCCAGTCAAGTAAAATTAGATTTTGCTCTGAGCAGTATGCGTCGATATTGATTTCTAATAAAAACCATATCGCGTTAGATATCGGTTCCTATTGAATGAAAACTTGCCTTTGGTGCCTCAAAGCAATAGCAAAGGTCGAATTTCCCTCTTATAACCTTCGTAGATTCTAATCATCAGCTTACAATTCGAGACTAATGCTGGCACGGCCATGCGGCGTTTACAGTAATAAGCAAAATAATTGAGTGGGTTTACGCGTATGAGCTCGTTACTGTGCATATGGTAACAAATAAGTGTAATACTTGCAGTTACTTTAGTGGGCTTGGTAAGTTTTGCAACGAATCGGCGGATTTGGTATTGGAAGATGTTGAAAAGGACTCAGCAACGCTGGCCTATACCGCCTAGAAATCTGTATGCAGTCATTATTTCTTTTCATACAGCTATGAATCGGCTTTCAAAATAACTTTATAACTACCACTGTGTATATTGTTGGCAATAACTCATGCGCAGAGCTGAGAAATGAATAATAAACTGTGTCTCCCTAATGTCGGATGCTATTTTGTTTAAACGACGATATATGTTGCCTATCTGTGTTTGGAACGGATCCACAGCAACGATTCAATGCCGTCTCATTTTCCCCGTAAACAAAAGTTTTACCGAATTAATAGCTCCACAGCTTGCAGCAGGGAATAATTAAGTCCGAATTCTTTTCACTTCAGATGTAGATAGCTGCTCATAGATATAGAAAATTGTTTTAACCCTTCAAGCGTTACGTCAAAGTGAGATCTGGCCACGAAAGCACCTGACTCATAGTTCCCATAACTGGAGAGTTCCCAAAATTTAGCGGACACAGTAAATGAGCAATAGTAGTTAGTAATAGTGGTAATAGTAATATACAAGAGTCGCACAGTTTTTCATAAACTTTCCAACAGTAGGGCACTTGTTAATTAACCCTGCATAGTGTAGATGACGAATTTTACAAATGGACGTCAACTTACACAGCTCCATTTTACCACCACCCATATCTAGCTATCTCTGTTCATACAACTTGTTTGCTAATAATAACAACTTATCTCCATATCACGAAGCTTTTAATTCCACGTTAATTTCAACATTGCAGGATTTATATCATGATGCAATCATGAACGCGTGCTCGACTCGCGAGACAACGCTCGCACCCACCAAAATCGCCTTAAGCAATTTGCCTAAGACGATAATCCCGTCGATACACCGGCGTGAGTTGGCCGCTACTGGAATTACTTTAGAACACAAAAGGCGTAAGCAAGGCTACATTAATAAGAACACCGTGATACACGAAGCCACAATTTCCCATGAACAGTCTTGGGAGGGGGAGGGGGAGGGGGGCAAGGAAACGGTGCCGAAGTTGAGGCAGTGAAGCGTTTACCTCTTACTGCAGCTTAGGACCCGGGTTTGGATATTTCCTACAGTGTTCTGTGCAAGACCAAGTCCTTAAAGTTTAAAGTTGATGGGTCTGCATAACACTACACGTGCGCAGTATAGCATTGAAAGTAGGCGAGGTCATAATTATTACGTGCTAAAAACTGCGTGTACGCGCAGCGCGATTCTCCAGCGACAACTTCCGATTGAGCATTGTCTGGTGAACCGAGCATATTATTAAAAAAAAAAAATAAGTAAGTACTTTTGTATTTTGCCAAGTTTCAATTGACTATCCGCAACATAATGAGTATACTGCTCTTCATGCGTTCTAAAACTTATTTGCCAACCCTATGTGTAGCTTATCGACTCGCCTGTCTCGTGAACATAAGAGCCACGCTTTCTATGCTTGTTTGGGTAACATTCGTCTCGCAACTTTACTATTTCTTAACTGCGTAATACTAATTTCAGATGCTGTTCCTTCTTTCATGTATACAGTAGAGGAGGCGCGGGCATCTCGAGATTATTATTATTATTATTATTATTAAATCACACCAGACTGGCGACGCAGGAACGGAGAAACTCCATGAGGTTAACAAACCCCCACGCAACCAGCCCAGCGGGTGGAGAAAACAAAAGAAT
>LQNS02277718.1:23097047-23117482 GCA_001587735.2 Parhyale hawaiensis
GATCATCAGCTCAGAAACATGACGATGGCTTGAGACCAGCGTCTCCGAACATAGCACAAGGTCATAACTGGAAGAGGCTACAGCTAGTTCAGCCAAATTACCATATAATCCCCATATAATACCATACAATACTAAGTACTAACAAAAAAGAGAGCTAGCATCTAGTGCGGCGTTGAGTCACTGGCACAATCCCTACACATCATTAATGAGAGGATAAGAGAAACGTCGGTTACACAGAGTTAACGCGAAGAGAGTTACGGTATCACAAGAAGCTGTTGTTGAAGAAATTGGCTGTGTCTGTTTTACTTTGTTCCACTGCTATCGCATCAGATAAAGTAGAAAAATAATTGGCTACCCTTCGTTATCAACGGGTCCCTCAATAGTATGAAAAAAATAGCATACTCCGAGGGAAAATGGAAGTGTGTCAGATTATGTAGGGCTAAGTTACCTGTAAACCAAAGGAATTTGAGCTTAGGAACACGTGCAAATACTTGGAAGAACAATGAAAGAAGCACCGTCTTATCCCAATGCCTCTGAAGTGTTTGTTGAGAGAACAGTTGCGAGGTTCACCGGGAAAATCTGAGTACCAAGATAACTTACACGAGCTTTATCAAGGCAGATGGACTGTGTTACATTAAACGCAGTTTGTTGAGGTAAAATTTGACGGGTTATGTTAAGTTAGGAGCACTGCTAAGTAGGTTAAACAGATATAAGTGAAAAGATTAATTGACCGTGAAATTTCTTTGGATTTCGCCAGTATGATATGATTCTCTTTTAGAGCGTGGCAGATGAAAGGCGGCAACTTTGATAGAATTTTTAATCTTGTTAGGCATCAGCTATTTCGCATATTTTTAGTTAAAATTCTTCGTAGCAGTTAGAAAGGCCAGCCTTGGTTAAAGTTTTCGTTTCTGCTGTGCATGACCAATGTTACTTATGTTATCCTTTGCTGAATTCCTTCGTTTAAGTTTAAACTTCGCATTTAGCAGAGCTCAAACTATTTTCAATTGGTATTACAACCACATTTTGATCCTGAAGATTCAGTTATCTGCTGGTATCCAGGATACAGTAAGCACTAAGCATTACTGGTGTATTCTATTGATTGAACTATATTTTCGAACATTTCATTCTGTTTGCGCCTTTATTGACAGTAGGAAAATCCTGCTCTCCCCTACTCATGACGCTACAACTTTCCTTACTTTAATGCAGTGTTTCCCATTGGGAGTGCATATGAACCTACCGACCCCCTGTGGGTCACGCACGGACCCCCTGTTAAAGCCGCTTAATCCCTGTGTTCTATCAAGTCTAGAGGGCCTAGCCGCCAAAAATGACAGCAAAAATTTTGTGATTGAGCTTTTTATTGTTCTGGTTCCCATCATAGGTTTCGCTGTATAATAGGTCTCAACCCTGCAGGCCTGATGTTCCATTAGCGAAACGCAATTGTACAGCCATGAGTTTTGTGATAGCAAAATATTCCCTCTGCAAGATAAGGAGTGAATATCAGTTTGGAATTAATCAAGCATTTAGTTGCACTGCACTAAGAAAAATATAGTTCAGTCACAAGATTTCACTGGAAATGCCCAGGGCTCACCGTATTGTGGATACCAACTGACTGTTGAACCTCCAGCGTTGAAACTTGGCTTCGATCTAAATCTAATACTAAGAATAACCATCGTGTGTTTATATATATATATTTATAAATTTATATATTTATATTGAAGAAAATAGAGGACGTCTTGGTTAATATTATGCTTCCATTCTAATAATGACTTCTTCAAGACAAGAATTTTATTATTAGCTAATATTATTATTATTAGCTAATAAAATTCTTGTTTTGAAGAAGTCATTATTAGAATGGAAGCATTATATATTTATATATTTATTTATATGTTTGGTGTCACGCTCTTAACGAAATAGATAGGCGGAATTTAGCCCAATTTGGAGGCTCTGGTTGTCCTCTCAAGCTCCATTGAAAGTGATAGACAGAAAATGGGCCGGGTTGCCGAAGATGCCAAACGTTATCTTAAGCAGGGACAGTTGAAATTCCAACAATGAAGACATCTCAGGCTTAGTCTGATTTTTACGAGTATTAGCTTCTCCATACATCGAATCTACGGCAAAGTATAGGGCAACCTTATGTCTGAATGCACTTCTTGCATTGCCGAAGTTGAAATCGTAGCACTGAAGATATTTGAAGCTTCCCTTGGCTCTCTCATGCTTCTTGATTCTTAGTTTCTTCCTACAGATGATTTCGTTGCATGAGCTTTTCTTCCAACTTTGATGCAATTGTCAACGAAACCGACGAAACATAAGTTTTCACGGGCAGTAGACAATTATTTCTTCTAGCTTACTGTTTTCCTCTGACGAAGCAGTTTTTTCTTCATTGGTCAAAATTTGAGCACCTCAAATGAAACAGATATTTGAGGTGGAAAGACGGTATCAACGGTATCTTTGCTACGGAGCGAACACATTGTATATAAGCTGCTATTTTGTTTAAGTTTGTAGGAGTGTTTTACTCAAGATGTTACTTCTGCCTGTCTATATAGAAGACCTAAGGATGACAACACGACAAAGGATCAATGAAGAAAAGAAAAAAATTAAGAAGCAAATAAGAGAAGAGGAGATTCCGCACCGGCCTTCAGGCATTAGGTAAACGTATTGGTTATTGCCTGAATTTTTCACGCACGGGTCCACTAGTTCAATATAAAAAGGCATCTGCTCAGCGTGAAGATTCAACTACTAAGATATCATTCAGCAATGGAAGCGGGGATCCAAATGCCGGGGATCCAGGGCCCGGGATCCAGAGGCCGGAGATCCAGAGCTATATTTTGTCACCGGTAGCCCAAGCGCTGAAATTGTATGGTATCTCAACTTGTTTCTCAGTACATGAATTTTCTCCTAATAAACTCTTAACTGTGTGACGGAGAGACGGCCCAACATTGGAGCAAGCGACCAACAACTGTGTTTTATTATATAATGGATTAGGAAGACTGAGAGACATGACATTTTTAGCCCATCCTTTTGTCGATGCAGAGTCAAGTTTGTCTCTTTTAATTTCTGCAGTCAGTTACTGTTTCTTATCCTTGGTGTGCAGTCCTCTAGTATTTCGGTAAGTTTTATATGTGAAATTATTTAGGGGTATTGCGCTGTGAAATTATCGTTAGATGACCAAACTGTGTAGTTATTTAGGTGCGCATTTTAACCGATTATACTTAAATAGATCAAATTGATATTTTTACCGAATATTGATTTTAGCTTTTATTTTTGTTTGCAGAAACTATTTACACAAAACCAGATTCCGCTCGAGCCTATGTACAGCTTGAATATTCCTGCTTGTTCTAGAAATAAAACGAACATTTTATTATGCCCTGTTTTAATTTTATAGTACAAAATACTGTTCTAATAGCCAAAGACCTTAAAATCGCTCAGACGGTCTTTACATCCCTTACTGGTTCGTGACGTTTGAAGCTTCTTTGGCAATATTACATTGTTTTTATCCCATAGATGGTAATAATCATAGATTATTTGAAGGTTATAGGAGAAAAAACATAAGTTTAAACAGCTTATAGTTAACCCTAAATGCTTTTGTTCCATCACAAAAATCTAGATTTTTCTTTTTCGAAAACAACGAAAACAGCTTATGCTAACCACATTCAATGCAAATTGTCATTTTGAGCGATTCAAATTGAATTCAAGAGAGTTAGAGGCAGAAACTCGCTGTGTGTGAATTATGGTCTGTGCTGTGATGTCACGTGACTGTGACATGTTATATTATGTTTGGCGTATGTTGTTATGCCTCAGCCGTTCTGTATTAACTGAAAGGCAATAGCCTGGAAACCATCGGCATCTACAATACTCATTCAGTACGCAGTATACTATCTTAGTGTCATTTTAATGGCGGACATCCGTGTGCTTCTGGGCGATTTCACAAGGGTCCGTAGAAAACTGATCCTTGGGAACCACTGCTTTAATGGTAGGTCAAGTCTGCAGGTGTGGGGCATAATTTTTGCAACAAGGTCTGAAACGCAAGCAAAAACGAGAAAAAACTCAGGTGGGGGATGCAGTTGGTCGCCGCACAACTTGCATACAAGATCCAGCTCCGATTGGAGCCTGTTTTCATAAAACGCAAACAAGGGTGAGGTCAACATCGGAGTAGGGCCAGGTGTACTCTGTCACCCCAGGGTAGATGCAGCTCGTTGGAAAAAAGATTTTGGAGCTGGGCGCCCGACAGGGCGTAGGGCCAAGGCCTCTAAAGTACAGGCCTGGGTCTGGTCCTCGAAAATGGTCCCATTGCGTAAAGTTACTGGAGATATCATTGTAAGCAGCCTGATATTCTACATATCTGGATAGAAAATTTTTTTACACTTTTTACAAGTCACAAAATTATGATAATTTGAATTTTTCATCGAGATGAGCCCGAAATATGCAGAACATGTACCAAAAATATCAGGCTGCGTCTATCAGTTTGTAGTGGGACTGTACCGATCAGACCAACTTCTTGACGTAGAGACCCAGGCCTGTACTTAAGGAGGCCTTGGTAGGGCTCAGTTGTTTCAAGGTATTTCACGCAAAGTTGTGGTGAATCCAGGTCTTCCCAGAAAACTGGGGTGGGGAAGGGGAGATCAGGTTCCACATGGATCTGGACCTAGATACGGGCGTAGCATAAAGGTCCCTGGATGTGGCACAAAGGTTACCAAGCCCGTGGCAAGGATAATTAGAGTGAGAGATTGCTGCATAAAATTGACGGTATGTCATATTCAGATAGTCCTTGTTGGGGAGCCCCTACGTTTCGGCATGGAGGTCGGTCGGGGGAGTTGAACTGCAACGGCCTGATCTGCGTCTTTCGCAATGCTTCCTCGTGAGTGTCAGTTCTGGAGCCCAGACCATACTGGGATGAGTTAGTACCGGCCGTATGAACTGTTTATATTGCGTGGTAAGGGCCTCGTTCGAGTGACCTCGCTCTGGTATTCTCAACGCAGCAGACATGGGGTCCAAATGTGATTCCCCGGCCGCGCTTTCGTCTCTCACGACGGAGATGTGTGCTTGTTTGTGTACGCAGATCGTGTGCGCGTGAGCGGCGTTCAAGTTGGTGCGCCGCGCTGCTCGCTGTATCGCTGATTAAGTTGGGTTAGGTTAGGTTAGGCAAGGTTAGGTAACGTTAGGTAGCGTCAGGTAACGCTAGATAACGTTAGGTAACGTTAGATAACGTTAGGAAAGGTTACAAAGGTTATGATAGGTTAGGTTGGGTTAGGTTAGGTTAGAGGGTTAGGTAAGGAGGTTAGGTTAAGTTCGGTGAGGGTAGGTTAGGTTAGGCTAGGTTAGGTTTGCCTAGATAGTGTTTATTTTAGTGGTGGCGGGCGCAGGAAAGCATACGTGAACGCAAAATCGTCGTGAGAGACGATAGTGCTTCCCCGCCGAAAGCCACTCAAAGGACATTTGCTGTAGAACTGACTTCAAAGAAATTGGGTTCCCGATCAAGATATTAGGAAGTAAGTTCCAGGGTAATTGGGGGTAATTCGGGTTAGTTGATGAGGTAATTCACCTAATTGACGACTTTGGGTCCGAAACCTTATCCCCAATAGAGGAGAGCCGCTCCTCTAGTAGCAGAAACCAGAAAGTACTCTTGTACTGTAGATTATTTGAGGCTGTCTCGACGTAGTGGTGTTGAGATACAATTGTTAAGTCGTCAACATAAAAGGCTATATAGACTCTTTGGATCAAAAATGTGAGCAGATCACGTAGGAAAACATTAATGAGAAATGCGGAAATGACAGCACTTCGTGGGACACCATTATGCCTTTATCTAGCTTTGGATATTCATCCATTGTTATAAAATAAAGGGCACCGGTTGGACAGGAAATTGGCGAGCGTCTTTCCGCAGTTCGGTGGGATGTCCGTGTCTAGTATATTGGACACTAATACGTTGCAGGAGACTGTGTCACAGGCTTTGGATACATCTATAGTGCGGTGAAGGCATTGCAGAGGCTGTTTACTGTGGTTGTTGCCCTGAGAAGTTAGTAACGTAGACGTAGAATGCAAGGGCAGAAATCGTGTGGGTATGACTTAACGCGAGAGCGGGTCCAATTCGTCCAAGTACAAGCTTTTCCATGGAAGACCGCCTAGAGATTGGGCAGTAGCAATACTGGGCGATAGGAAGAAGGCGGGTGTGAAGCATTTGCGGATTAAGTATTGGGATGATGTGATGAAGGCAAACTGTCATAGGGTGGAGTGGAGTTTGTTCTGATGGGCAGGTTAAATAGCTTAGCCAAGTCTCTAGAACCACTCAGCCCGAGGTTCCTCAGGTGTTGGTAAGAGGCACAACTGGGGCCATAGGCCGCGGATTTTTAACATCTGTTGATGGTGTTTGCTATAATTTGGGTGTTGAATTCTGGGGGAATGGATCGACCAGTCAGCAGTCGATGGAGGCGGCGCTCGATAAGCTTATTTTCAGAGTTAGGTGACAGACGCCGTGGATGAGTAATATTTGGACGAACCGATTTGTCTGTTCTCTTGAAGAGGAGGTAATCTTTGAGTTTAACTGGAGTTTTGCCTCATGGGTAGAAAATAACGCCTGGTGGAAGTGTAGGCTCAGATATAGTTTTCACAACTTTGTAGGAGAGGTTCGGTACTTGGTAGAGCGCGGGATCTCTCTGTATTCTGGCATCATGTCTATGGATTGGTACATGATCCGGTCTACAGTTTCCCAGATGCGATTTCGAAATCGCTTGTGTTTTCAGTCTAGTACATCAAGAGAGAACGAAGGATTATAACTGCGTATATGGCAGGCAACAATATAGCACACGTTGCATGGTGGCAGCGTTCGTTACAGTAGGCAGCAGCTGCATGGTCTATGGAAGGAATGGTAGAGGGACTGTAGGATTTGAGACAGTATTCACGTCTGTGAAGAACGAGGCACAGGTAGCCAGCCCGTAAGTTTGAAAAGTGTGACAGGGCCTGGGAAAGGTTGGGAAGTTAATCTGGAGTGTAATGAAAATAGGAAAGTCATCTGATAAAACATCCCGTTCGACTGACCACGTCGTTATTGTGGAGGCATTCAGAGAAGCAAACATAATATCGGGGGAAATTTATCTGTCCATGATGCAAGGAGATCTCGTGTACGCTTGGGGCCATTTAGAGTGATCAACCCCTTAAACTTAGCACCGCCGAGAAGGGCTCCACGAGCATCCATCTACTGAGAGGAGAACCAGGTTACGTTGAGCAATGAAGTGACCCAGGATCAGAATTTTTTCCCTCGATTCTAGTGGGAACAGGTCTGGGGAGTGTCGGAGGAGAGGGGGCGCAGAAGAAGGATTGTGGGATGTACGAGCAGAAACAAAAAAATTCGAAGGGACCGTGCTGTACTGATAAAGGCCACCACAGCATAGCAACACGTTAATGTACCGAAAATGTTTACAGACTATCATGTTCTTACTTTTAGATGGAATCATGTGAAAAAAATAAATTCAAGTGTTCAACCTATGGCTTAGCCTTCTGAACCACATAAATCAGACGAAAAAAAAAATCAGACTGCCGTGTTCCTGGCGGACATTCTGTTACCGGAGCAATGCAGTCTATCTGAAATTGAGCATAACATAGGACAAATTCTAGTTTTTAAGCCTCTGTGTAGTATGGGAGACATATAACAGTCTCGGAAAGTTTTTTTTTTTTTGCATCATACACAGTTCACAACACGACCAACGTACTAAACTTGCTCCAAAAATTCGTTTCGTATCTTCAGCTACTTGAACTGCATGTAGTTGTTCAAACTCAAAAGCCCGCCTAAACTTAGTCTCCTCTAGGTTCACTTGTGAAGCTCGCATATGTTGTCAGGAGGGAATTCGCTCTTGTATCTCGATCAAGACATAGAAAAACAAAAGCACTTCCAGTATTGTTCTTCTAAGTAATGGAACGCCTGTTCTAAGATTTGTTTCCCATGGTTTACGCATAACTTAACCTTGTATAATCTTACACATTCCCATTTTTTCGTCGGCGTATCCGATTTTTTCACATTAACAAAGGACCCGTGGATATGGAACAATAGCCATTATTTCTCTGCTTTATATGAAGTGATAGCTGTCGAACACAGTTCAACAAACAGCCAATTTCTTCAAAAACAGCTTCCTGTGTTACCGTAACTCCCTGTTTTCAGAATGCCATTGTATTTCCGTAGACATCGCACTTTCGCTTCAAACATACTTCAGAGTCGAGATGCCTGAAACTGCCTAGTGGGCTCTTGTGCCGAATCCTAGCTACGCATCTGGCGATATTTTGTCTACGATGAGCCAGCAGCAAAGTGAATTAATATTGGGGGTGAAAAAATATGGAAATCGCTATATGTGATAGGCTACCCATGAAGTAAATTTTTGTCTTCACTTCAAAACTGACCGAAAATTTTTCACAGAAAATGAAAGAAGCGCAGCTATAGTTTAAATTCCTCTCAGCAAAAATCAGAGTCTCTTGCAAGTTGGACAGTTGAAATTTCCCTTATCTTATACTAAATGCGTAACGTGCACACACTCGGACGGACCTATGGAACCATAATGAGAATCATATTATAGACTAGTGGACCAGTGCGAGAAAAATTCACGCTATAATAGATATGTTTGCTCTCTTCTATGACTTGCCGTCTCCACATTTTCCCGCTCACGCTTATTAGCAGCTCTTATTCCTTTCTGTTAATCTCCCTGCTTCAAGTGGTTCTTGTCGCTGTGTCACAGAGGTGCTTCATCTCTCTCCATGGGTAGCAGGTCTTCGTTCTTGAGACTGCAGTAGTCTCGTCCTTCTTCTACGTTCCCTATCCTCTTTCTTAATTAAACGTTCGTCTTCCAAAGTTAAATTTTGAGTAAAACATTGCAATAAACTTGAATGCATCTTATATGCAATGTGAGTGCACCGTATCTACGTTAGTGCTTTCCATACTTGAATATCTGCTTCATCGAAGGGTTGAAATGTTGCCCTCTGAAAGGAAATCTGCTCTCTCAGAGAAAGACAGTAAGCCAGATGAAATAATTCTCTTCCGCCCGTCGTGAGTGCTCCGATGATCATCTGCCCAATTTTTACTTAGTGACCTGAGAGAAAAAAGTTATAGAATCGGACTCCAGAAGTTGTATAGATATAATTCGCCTAATAGAGGTACACCCCTCCGAGAACCTTGTAGGTTAGGAAGGCAAGGACGGGTTCTGCTAAGATTCTAATATAGGTATATATACGGGATTACTATGTATTAAGCGCCATTAGGACACTAGCAGAACCAATCCTGGCCTCCTAACCTACAAAGTTGGTGGGGTAAGAGCTCATTAATAGGAAGGGGTGCTGTACTAGGGTGGATGGTGGTACCAAAAAAAAAAGTTGAACGTTTTCTGTCGGGTAATGGGCGTGCATTCCAACGTAGACTTATTTTCCTTCAAAATGAGACAAAATTTGCCAAAATCTATAGTGTTTTAATACTTTTTTCACTATCTGAACCTCAAGGTTCGATAGACGTATCAAAATGTTGGTACCCCGACCGAGACGCCGGCCACTTAACAAGCCGTATTGAAAGATTGTTGGCCATCTAATACCCGTATCGAAATATATATATATATATATATATATATATATGCCCCTAGTTGGCAGAAGAAGAGCACATTTATGTTTACATTACGTTCTTAGAAGGGGACATCTTCACAACGACGAAAATAAGCACACGTCCTCCCCCTGAATAGGGGTATCTAAGGATACGTAAAGAGGACGTGAAATAAAATCTACGGACCGTTCCGCCGTCTTCTCGATAGTAAACGCGCGCTTAGATGCTGCCACCCACCACCACCACCCTAGTAAAGAAGCCCGTTCCAATGAGCTCTCACTCCGAGAACCTTGTAGATTAGGAGGCAAGGACTGGTTTGTCTAGTTTACTGCATTTTAAGTATTTCAAAGGGTTTTAAAACGTATTTTAGGATATTAGAAGAACCAGTCCTGACCTCCTAACCTACAAGGTTCTCGTCGTATGAGCTCATTGTTGGTTAGCTGTTCGTTAGTCTACTTAGCGTCAATCATTGATTAGCCTTACTTAGCGTCAATCAAAGATTGACGCTAAGTAATAAACGCACATTGGAACATATGCTATTCCTACCGTGTCCTCTTCTTCTCCCTATGAGAGGTATATATATTGTTCTGATGCCAAGAAGTGTTTCAATCAAGAAGTGCATTCAGATACAGGGAAAAGGATCCAACTTTTGCCATAATCTGCAACCTGGTTATAGATCTCTATGAAAACGTAACTTACCTGCAAAATCTGCAACCTGGCCTATTTTTTCACTTATTTCCTTAAGGCCAGACACGAATTAAATACACTAAGCTTTTTATGATATAAGGACTAGTGTCCGGCGCCGTCATAAAATCACTACAGAAAATTAGTACTCAATTAAAGTAAACCCCCATTTTGTTCTCTTCTCAGCGCTTCAAAGGTCTACTCAGAGGGGAATTCAACACTCTGTCTGTAAGCACCGGACATAATCCGGGATTCGGGGGGCCTTTACGTCTGCGGCTTTGGCGGTAGCTGTTACCATTAACAGAACCTATTCCACTGTATCTTAGCCTGTCCTGGTTCTTAAGCGCACTTTGTCTAACACTATACTAACATAACGTGCCTGACCTAACGTTAACATATCGATTTAACCTAACTTTAACCCAACATACCTTACAGTCATCGCCAGAATCGGCGCCGAAAGGGACCCCGTCCTAAATTGTGTCAGTAGTCAAGTGAAATTTTCGGCATCACCTTTGATATGTACGAACACGTTCACGCAGCCGAGCTAAGGTACATACATGTGTCCCCAAGTTTGTTCGACACAATATCATTGCTACCATCGCATTATGTTCAACACTCGAATTTCTTTCAAGTATATTCTCATTGTTCCAAGCCTATTCCCATTGTTTCAAGTATATTCCCATTGAAATAAAAGTCGACACAGACTACTTAAAATTTGGCGTTTCGGGAGTTTTTAATTAGTTCGTGTCGACTTTTATTTCAATTTTATAATTTACCAAAGGATAGTAACTTTATATTCCCATTGTTTCAAGCATATTCCCATTGAGTGTTGAGGAAAATATAAATATTCCACAGTGCTCGCGCCTTCAATATGGACAATGGAGAACATTAAATTTTGTGACGGCTCTTCTTCGCTGATGAAATACAAGTAACAACTTAAAAGAAAGAGAGTTGAGCGTCCACGGCTTCACAACTGCTGAGTTGCGAAACCCTACTTTTCTTTTTCTGACACGGGGAAAAATTCATTGCTTTTTCCAGGCAATCAAGCATCACTCAAAATAAAACAATATCAGCCAGGATATCACATTGTTTTTTTTTTTAGCGAAAGCTATTTCATTGACACTTGAACCACAGTTGAAAGAATGACTGATGCATCGAAATTATCAGCGAGAAGAAATTCAGAATCAGGACGAATGAGAGGGCTAAGGAAGTATCAGATATCTTCAGCGCTTCGATTTCAACTTGGTCAATGCAATACGTGCATTCAATTAAGGTTGTCGTAGACAGTTGCCATTGCCTGCAACGGTGCAACCTGGCCAAAGTTTCACCTGTTTTCGTAAAGCGTGACAGAAAATGAACAAATAAATAAATTGAAAGATAAATATGTACTGGTCTGATTATATTGTAGATTTAAAGTTAATGATAAACATAAAATGTAGGGTAACAAGACACCTGATCTGTATGTATTGTTTCTGCTTAACATAAATTGAATGAAAAACTGTGATTTTTCTTAAATCCTACAGAAAATGTTAGCGCTTGAAACTTAATATTAAAGTACCTACGGTCATCCATACCAATTGAAATAAAATTATCTATAAGTAGCTGTTATAATGTTATTCAAGAATTTGTGTTTTAAGCCTATTATTACAGCGCCATTTTTGCCTATTTCCACCAACTTATATCACAGTGCTTTTTGCCTACGCTGGGGGGGGGGGGTGAAAGTTACGACTCTCATTTCGATAATCGATATACAAAACTGATTTTTCGCAAATACACGTAAATATTAACAGCTGATTATTCGGAGCTTTTCTAGTCTCGCTTGTCACTTATTACCCTGTATTTCTATAGTTTAATGATGCACATGAGCCTGAAAAATCATTCTGTTTTAGAGGTGCAATAGTATAAGTTGCCAAAGCGCCTATGTTCATTCTGCATAGGAATAGGCATTTCCATTACAGACAGACTGCAAATTTTTCCCCCCTCAACAATCAGTGAAACGATAAGTTCACACAGATAAATAACAGCGGTAGTTTTTTTTTTTCAGTGGTAGTTGCTCAGTCGTAGTTCTAAACGATAGATCATGGGATGTGGATTTCCGGGAACGGTGACAACAAAACTTGAAGGTGTTTCAACAACATTGTTTTAAGTTGCCCTACTAACAACAGAAGTTTTCATTCCAATCGTCTTCTGAATTTGTGCAGCTGTTCGTCTTCAGGAATGCGTCGATAAACTGCACCGGAAATTTCCGTTAGGAGAAGTGAGGTATCTCTATATTTAGCAGAGTGCCTCTCGGTCCGCGTAGTAAGGGGTGGAGACGGACTCTCGCGGTCAGAATAAAGGTCGCTGTTGGCAGTAACCCTTCCTGGTCCTTGTGTTTAAAGAATTTACTTCACGCCGTCCTTTGTTCCAGATCTTACCTTTATCGAAGGAAAAGACGCAAGAGCGAGAAAGAGGGTCTTTAACTCTATATGTCGCTGTACACAAATCGGTGGGCCGGTCCCTCGCGTTCTATACGGGCACGAACCGGTTGCTTAACGCTGCTTTTGACTGCGAAAATTTTATTATTTCCCAAGCCCGTATGGCATTTCAGCTCGGGAAATAATAAATTTCTACCGTATTGACGCTGCGACGAGATAAATTTCGCACTACTGGTGTGCGCTGCAGTGTGAATTGGAATGTTTCCATCTCAAACACTTTCAAATAGAAGAAGCTTTCGCCTGCTGTTTTGACGTTTCACTAAATGGATTTATCAAATATGAATTAACTTATTCAGCGCGATATTAATGGACATGTGCAATATTCTTTATAGTTTACTCATTAATGTCAAACTGAGTTGAAATTTTTTCCATCATAATTATATTCTGTCTATATATTTTCTCCTAGAAATATTGTTTCCATATGTTTATACAAACGTGGATTTACATGTAGGCCACAATGGCAACGCTGTATCCCCGCGTTGTACATACGCCCAATGCTGTGACTATAGGCCTACGTATCATGTTGGCCATAATTAGGACAATGGACTTAATGGACCCATTGGTGTTGATTGACTCAAATAGTCACTTACTGTTCATGTACTTATAGCTTCACGAGGGACACAGCACGTTTGTTTATGTATAGTAACTAGTACCATACGCAAACGTCTGTAAGTTGCCAAATACAGTGCAGTTCATTTTGAATAGCGTGTATGTTAGATTGGATAGTTCCCGACAGATAGAGCAAGATAGGCTCAGACCCGCTTCGAACTGTGGCCGTTATGTCAATACAAATAAAAGCCGGTGTCACCCAGCAGAAAATCACAACAACTGGGACGGCTGTGTAAATACAATCAGGAGCAGCAGGTTGGCTGAGGTGCCGACTCGTAGTCTTGACACCGGGCCACACTAAGCCTCGTCACCGACAACTTCATGTGTGGATGTGCGATGCATACTGTGGCCCCGGCACCAGTCTAATTATGGAGGATAATGGAACAAAGTTGCATCGGAAAAATGATGCAGCGAGATGCTAAGTAACGGGCTTTGGAGGAGGAATTCGAAGCAACGAATGGTATTGCTCCTCAGTCTTCTCCATAGAATTTCTGAACGTGTCGACTGTCTGCGCTCCCGACGACTCACGAGAGAAACCTGTTTTCAAGTATTCGCAGGGAAATACGGGAAGAATGGCTGGGCCTTCGTACTCTTTCGAGGTAGATGTATGTACTTTCACTTAATAATTCGAAAGCGATCATCTAATCTCTATTGAAGAATCCCACTGTCGTGACTTCGTTGAAGCCATTCATGGAGTTGAATATTCCTATGAGTTGCCCCGTGAGGCGTGTTTGTTCGATAGAAATGAGTGTGCTCTCCTCGAGGTAATATTTGAGTGGCCTATTCCTCAACTTTGCTTTCAACTCTTTTCCTCACAGCTTGGTATGCGTAGAACGTTACAAACATCGCTTTTGTTGAGACATGCAGAGGTAAATTAATCCGCAGACGAAAGGCTTAACTCTGTTTCTTTACACTGGACTCTCGCGATTACGCTTTTGCTGAACAGCAATATTCTCCATCTCGTTCCTAACTTGAATTGAATTTTTTCCTTTCTTTTTTTATTCAGTACTTAACCGTCACTCAAAGTATGAACTGCGTCTGCGTATCCATAAAACATAATGCACTTACTTAAATGCACATTTTTGAACCAACTAAGGCTGTATTATCCAAAGACAAAGAAAATAACTATATATATGCAATTACTCTAATGCAACCCCAATTTCCTTGCCGCTTTACGTGGTGCTGCAGAGAACATCCGACTGACATTGAAATGTTCGTCCCACAGCTCTTCTGCACCAGCCGACTCCTCGAAAAGCGCCAAGAAACTGCCAACAGCACCGATTTTTTTATTACAACTGACTCATTGGCAGAAGTCACGTACTACCTGACATCTGAGATTGCTACCATTGTACTGCTAATGTTCGTTAAGATGCACTGCGATGTTCGGTACTCGGATAAATAATAAATTTATTCGAGTTTAATGCACAATTAAACTCGAATAATCGAATATTACGATAAGGCTTTATGAATAAGGAGCTGATTTGTTTGTGAAGAAAAAGCATATCTGAATAATTGGAAATGGAATCTGTTTGATTTATGCTAAGTTAATGAAGTTCTTTCTTTTATAGTTTATTTGACTAGTTAGTGATGAAGGTCCAAATTTCTACTCGTGTAAGCTGTTTCATTTATCGAAATTCTCCCACAGAAGTAAGTCCTGCTATTGAGGAAATCATCCAGAACTGATATTTAAATATCTGATTCGCATTATTAAGCGAAAATATAGCGCATCGTGTGATAACTCCCCTGAAATTGACTTCAGAGATTACTCATGTTTCATCAAGCAGAGGAACACAATAGCTCTTCAGAAATGTCCTGAGAAGGGCATTTTTGCCCTAAATACTATCTCGTTCAAAATGTCTCCAAATTCTCAAGTTATATAATGAAAAAATCTATTTTTCATTCATTTATTTTTGCCTGGTGCTAGAATGTTAATGAAAAAACGGTCAAACATTACGGATCATACTGTCTCCGGAATGGACAGCTCACAGCGGTTGCATGTTGGACGGCCGTGCGGTGGTGTTTCAATTTCGTGGTCAGGTAGAATTGCCAAATATGTGAAGGTTTGCAAATACGATAAGTGAATCATAGACCTCACTTACGAGGCACCGGGAACATCCATTTCCTTTCTCAACTTATATCTACCTGATTCATCTCTCAGTAGCTGTAATGGATAGTGTAGAACAGTAGCAGCGGTAAGCGATATTAGAGATTTAGCATGAATTGTAATTAATATGTACATGACGGACTATGTACCGCGATTAAATATTGCGAGAATGGCATAAGAACCATAATAGAAAAGTGCTAAAGAATAATATACGATGTGGGGAGAATAGCACGTTAAACTAATTAGCACTGATATTGTGAACGCAGTGGATTATCGAAGCGCAGTACATAGCATGACCTTCACAGTAGAGTAAGCGCGTGTTCGTTATTATGGAAGGGCATTCTATGGGTGAGAATGGCTTGTGAAATGTAAGAGTATTCTATAGTTTGAGAGAATGACTCGTTTTGATATGAAGGAGCATTTCAGAGAGGACGATTCATTTCTGATGGTTGTTATGAAATAAGTTATGAGCTTAATTTTTTAATACAACACCACTGTCCTATTTCGAATTTGGAGGAGGCAAGTTGTACAATGTTTTTTTTTTGTTCATAGATCTAAATTGCGAAGAATATAAAGAAGGATACGAGGTCGATGTGCATGAATTTAGTCGAGAGCGTCTGCCTCCCCGGAAAAAAAAATGCCACTCAATAGATTTTGTGAGACGCCGATATAAGACGAAAACGTGACAAGGCCGAAACGTTCACCGAACAAGTGATGGAACGAATATCATTTTAGTAGGCCACACCTTGACGCTTTTGTCGACAGAGAATGTCTAACGACGATAACATACGCTCGCAGGAGCTGCAGTGAATAAATAGTGCAAATGCAATGGAATAATAGATACGTAGAATTCATCAAGATGATAAATGATTCAAATGCTGTTGAGCCTAAAAGGAAAAAAGAGAGAGAAGAGACAGTTGCTATCAGTCATCACATTGTGACCGAGGGTTAGCAAACAATTAATGAAGATCTCTTATTTAATAGATATTGCTGACGAAGAAAAACTTGGAGTAACCTATTGTATGCTATTGCGTTCTTGAATGGAACGGCGAGCAGAGTTATGACTAGAAGACGATTAGCAAGTATATTATAGATACATTGCTACTGATACTAATGTAAAGTTATACCGAAGTTTTAAAAGAGTCAAAAATGATAATAGTAGTTAATATTTTGCTTGAACAGAAAACCTGCCGTATGGCTGCTCATAGGTCCAATCGACATACCCTGTTGAATGTAAAAGTCTATTTTCATATTGACCGAAGTATGCGCAGAGCTGTGCGCAGAATTATCATATCGATACTGTAAGGATTAAAATGTCGCAAGCAGAAAGCTGAAGCTGAGAGTGCTGGGTAGTAAATCCACGCCAGTATGCAGTAAGTAAACCTTGTTGACAGAATTAATCCATTTACACGTTGGCTGCACCTTCGTACAGAGTGGGCAGCAAAACTTATGATGACTATGAACATTTGTAATAGAGAAAGGGTTAAGATCGTTGCGTGGGCTATTAATTAGTTGACTGGCGCCCATATCAATAAATAATCGTCGCTAAAAATATAGTCATAGACGCGTCTATACGATAACCACAGCTAGAAAATGGTAACGCAGAATAAGTTGAATTTATGTCTAAACTAAGCTGTAGTAGAGCATAGATCCACACTGGTTGCTGCCGTAATACCATGGTGACGATGACTGATATTAAAAAAGTCTTACGATAATAGTCGAGAGTCCCTTTACATAAACTTATAATTATGAATAACTAGGAATGGTCATAGAGTTAGTGAACGCTAAAGGCAGAACTCTGAATGAGTAGAAGTAATCGTAATGTTATGGATTGTTGATCGTGTCAATAGAAACGGAGATGGACAAACATCTTCGTTGTAGACTGACAATACGTCAAACAGTTCATAATTAGGCGATTTTATGAGGGTTTTATCGGCATAGTGCTGAGAGATGGACACTAATCAATAGATTAGCTTGATAAATGAGAATTACCAGAGATGAAACAATGACGGAAATTACTTGGTTGTTGCTCCACGAGTAGAACGAGTTAATATTCTACCAGAATTAGGAAATAATATGGGAATTTCTGCACAAGAAAAGTACCATCCATACCATGTGTGCAGGCGCGTAACTGGAGGTCCTCATTGACTATAAGGAATCTCCAATCTAAATATTCGGCATGCAGCGTGCACTCGCTTCCACTGCTCCCTGCTCTATCAGATGTCAGCCGGTACGGTCACTATACAGGGTGACATACAAGGGTTCCCAGCTGGACCAGCTGGTTGTCACTAGCAGTGATAGTCTGTAGGTATATCTTCACTATACCTGGACCTTCACTACCTCAGGTAATCGGGGAATACTTCTCTGCACACGGCCGAGCGGGGGTTCGGCAGTTAGATGGGATAGTAACACTCCGGAATACTCTCAATCCTTTAAGGTTGTTTGTCTCCCTGATGCAGATATCTCACTGGCAGATGTCCTTGCAGTTTATAGCGACAAGCTACGCTATGTTAATATCGTACTATTCCTACAGGCACTATTACAGAGTTTCAGTACAATACACCGTGCGGGATGTGATGCTGTAATTGATGGATCACTAATCTTTGCGCACAAGCACTCTGGAAGAACCACCATTTAACCCTATTTGCTGCGAGGCGAGACAAAATTGTACCGCCCTACCGTTTTTCCTTCACTGTTCTACGCTCAGTGATTTTCAGTGCCCAAAATTCCGTGACTTTACCCAATTTCTCATGAGTATCAATAAAATTCCAAGATACCCGCGCATTTTAGCCAGCAATTGTGGTAAATGTCGATATTTTAGAAAATTGGGTGATACAATTTCGTTGAACGGTCGCTTTTGGATCGATGTCAGGGAGCATCAGAGCAGCAGCTATGCATTGTTAGTCACCCACTAGCAAGCAAGGGGTATGATAATACGACCCACACGCTGCTCACTGTTCGAATGGTGTGAAGTCGTAGATTTTTTTGGGAAAAAATACTTTTGAATTGATGACTAAGAGAGAGTAACAAGGCTAGATATGAAAAATAGAAGTGATAGTTCGTCCAGCTCCCTGAAGTAAAAGATCATAATCTAAATTGACCACATACAGTTGGTAGTAGGAGCAGACTGCAGCACTGTCGCTGCTATAAAAGTAATTCGCCGTCGTAAATGAAGCATGACTGAATTCATAGTTTAGTGTATCAGTGATTAGCCTAAGCATATCAGGAAGAAACGTTGGCTTCAAAATTGAAGTCTGACCCATTCTAACTGTTCTCTGCTGCAATAATGAGTGCACTGTTATTGTACAGTTAGCGTGAAAGCATGGCAACTGTTTCAGATGTGCTACCGGAGCGTTCATCCTGTACTGTCCGGTGCTATTTTCTTATATCCGAATTTAATTGACTATGAAACTACTATCAGCCATTATTTTTTAACTAAATGGGTAAAATATTAGTTGCACAAATGGCATTGAGACTCTGAAGAAAAAACTCGGATATTGATATTGATTTGAAGTTATAATCAATTTTAGTGGGCGGTACAAATTTGTCTCGCCTTGGCGCTCAAGCGGCTGAAAAAACTGGTAACGGATAGAGTTAAGGTAGACAGGTCGTATGTCTCTTTGCACCACACCGCAAGCAACAACCGGGATAAGATTCTTTTTCTGAACCTTTCAGCAAGTACAGTCTCTCGGCAGCCAATGGCGTGGCAGGTCACAGGCCACAGTGGGAGGGGCGAAGGGTAATGGTTTGTGATGGTGTTGCACTCAGATGCGTACCTCGAAAAATGTAAAGGTCACAATTTACGTGCCGTGAAGCTTATTCTCATAATTAATAGGCATCAATTAAGGTGTGTGTGATGTACTTGAACTTAGTTTAGATGCGAGCATCATGTGAAAATTGCTCGTGTGTAAGCAGTTTATGTTGAGTCTCTGTGTATTTTAAACACATGTTACAGGGAGTAAATGTCACCCGAGCATTGCGCGCAATGCCTAGCCAATAAGTGAAATGAATCACTCATACATTAAATGGCTAGGTTTGCTTTAAGCTGTGTTAGACTGGGCCAGGTTCTATTAGTTCAACGGACAGTAACGTAAGAGATGCGTGCCTAACCATGAAAGTTAACAACCTGTACTTTCTGAAGTATTACATAGGTTATGTTATCAGTTTTTTTTTCTCTAACTTGACATAGCTCAGCCTAGTCGAGCCTACTCTAACCTAGGCTAACGTAATCCTTGCTGAACCCTAATTACCATGGTATAACCTACTCTATCTAATCTAAACAAATCTGACCCCAAGTTAACCCATTTGTGAAACATCTGATTCATATCACTTATTGCCGGAGCAGCACGCTGGGTTCAGCTGGTTCGTTGTAACATGCACACACACATTGTATGTAGACACTGGTCAGTGATAAAGGAAATTGGTGGCACATTACGCTTACGACGAATTAGGTTATAAAAATGATAAGGTTCTGTACGTTCAAATCAATCATAAAAAGAGTTCTATTGGTCATACCCTTCACGCTGCACTTACATTGTACTCACTCTATTCAGATGTACTATAAAAAAATGAATGGTTTCGATGTATGATGCGCGCCCTGCAACTTAACTTAAAGCGCGTTCGATTAGGACATAAACTCAACGTGCTTAGCTTAAATCAAACGGACTAAGGGCGTGTTCGATTCGGGACCTAAAAGTCGAACTAAAACCAAGCCCACTTGACTTAGCTTGTCCGGAACTGTTGGCAGGAACTTTAGCTTCGTTGCATTGAATCGTGTTGTAGGTGTTAGAAGCGACCAGCTCAAGTTGAACCGACAGAAATCTCAATTATACAAAGTAATACTGAGTATTTAAAAGCCTCACATGTTATACATTTTCACTCGTGGAACGAAACTTCAATAAACGGGACGAATTCGGGACACCTGTCAGCAGTTTCGGACAAGTTAAGTCAATTAGGTTTGGCTTAGATCGACTTTCAGGTCCCAATTGAACACGCCCTA
>LQNS02277718.1:23134300-23152369 GCA_001587735.2 Parhyale hawaiensis
TGAGAAGAGGACTTGCGTGATCACGTTTCCGAAAGTTGCCAGGCAGTACTATTTTTGTGGCAAAATTGAGTGACTTTTGCAAATTCGCAATATTCTTTTGAGAAGTTTTCCCCCAAATTAGACTACAGTAGTTGAAGTGGGAGAGAATCAGCGACTGCATCAATAGGAGACGAGCCTTTTCGTCCAGTAGATGCTTTATTTTGTTTAGGAAGATTAGGGTACCATTGATTGTTCTACATAATTTTTCGACATGAGTGTAGGCGCAGACAGGCATGAAAACGGGAATTTTCAGTAGAGTATATTATTTTCCCTTTTCCAAGGGAAACCATGGTCGACTGATACTTGTGCAGACCTGAATATCATGCTGGCTATGGCACTGATGCATTATGAACGTAACAATAGCGTGTACTTAGTCCCTGGTAAGATATGTATTAGCAACTGCGGGAACGACCAGTGGCAGAAACATCAATGACCGGCTTGTATAGGATCTTTGACCTTCGTGTAACCGCCCCTCCCCAACAGCTATTGATTAACAGTCCACTATACATAGCGCTTTCATAGGGAATGTTCTTATTTAAATATAACGATGAAAATCTGAGATAGTCTTCATGGCTTCACCCGCTTGATGGAATTATTACCATAAAACTGTCGGAATCAACAGCATTCAGAGTGTTCCGACTAGAAATTCGTTCCGCCCCAGTAGTCTGGTAGACTCAAAATTTTTGCTTTGAAGATATTTTTTTACAAACCTTCTCAGTAAGAGCTCCAGCAAGTAAAAATCCACCATTCTGTTGTCGTCTCCTCAGAGTTAGGCAGTTACATTAGCAGGTATTTGAAACCTAATAAAATATGTATGCTCAGAAACAGATCCAACAGTACTGTGCACAGTATTGAAACGATACAACTATTTTCTTTCAACAGACTGAACCGTTTCTGGCTGTGTTCAAAACATAGGATTTCTCCGGGTGAACGCGCTGTGGAGAGAACTCGCGGCTGCTATCTAGCCATCCGGTATCTTGTTTCAAGATCACCGAAGAGCCAGAGTAAAGTAAAGTAAAGTATGTGATATTTGTCAATTTCTGAAATAAGCAACGACTGAGCTACTACAAATATTAAAATGTATACATAAGTACCGTCATCGTGTTCTCTGCTGTAGCACCGACACCAAGGAGCTTTCATAGTGGGGAGGGAGCCAGAAGCCTCGTCCGTGAATCTCCAGAGTCGGGTGTGGCTACAGCCATAGTTTACTAGCTTAACTTCCATTATTGCACGAAGAATCTTGTTCGTTAACTCGGCAACACAATCCTTAGGAGATCGAGGTACACCTCCTTAAATTTTAACTTAGCCCAAAGTCAACCGTTATCGGGGTATGAAAACCCTACTCGTCTCTAATGATCTCAAAAATTGCTATTGTCATCATTACTCACTCTATTGCATTATTATTGGTATTCGAATGAATTCGTGCACTCAATTATTATCGTTCCTAATGCAAACCCGCTTTCTAATACGATAACCAAAGTTACCGTTTCAATATTCTGATACAGGTTTGCCCATTGAGCAGCTAGAGTGGCAGTTAAATAAGGGGTACACTTAGTGAAGCGATAACAGATGTAGTCTCTTCTGAGCTTCGAACAGCTATGGTTACTTCGTACTACCGTAACAGAATTCTTGGCAGACCTAAAAGCTAAAATAGAGAAACAGCTTTTGGGTCGGCTATGAATTTAGTTAGGGTGTCGTCTCACATTATCTGACAATATGGCCTTCACTTTAGATGATACACGGACCAAAGTTAGCTCCAGAGCACATGTTTTGCACCTTACTGTATTCAGTTAATTTATAAATACAAGGCAACTAGATTTTTCTTGTGGCATTCAGTTTTTGGGAAACAGTTTTACAAAACGTCTCCTGTAACAGCGTAAAAACCATAAGCTAGGAAACTATGCAGAAAGTTAATTAAGCACTGAAGCCTAATTGTAACGTCCAACATAAAATTTTTCAGCATTAATCTCACTGTGCTGTATTTATGCAACGCCTCAGGTAGTGTTATTTCTGCGTGAACGTCAACATAAAACCCGGGAATTAGCCGTTCATGATAAAATCCTGCTTTTCCCGTAGAAATGATACTATTAGGAAGAGTAATAGGGGAAAACAATAAGTAACGCTGCACCTTCTACCTTGGCCCTGTTTACAGAGCGATTGTATCCAGAACTGGCCTATGACGTAACAGGAGAACTTCCTGTATTTGTCGGCATTGACGGCATTGTCAGCCACTCGACGCTACGTGCTTGCAAAACATAAAGCTCAGCAATCAAGCATGCAGCTCGGCGCAGTGGAGCTCTGTTGTCTCCTATAGATGTGAGGAATGCGAGCCGTGCAATTCCATTCGTAGCACAACTTTACTAATGAGATCGGCAGGAATCCTTGCACAAGCGAAACTTGCATTAGATATCAACTAACGAGACGACGAAAAAAATGGGTTCGAGATTGCATGCGTTGGAGTTGTTAACAGGTGGTGAGTCTGTACGAATGACTCGACTGGTGCGGCAAATGTGATTGAGTAAACATTATTCACTCATTCTTACATGCCATCGCACCAGCAACGTGAATAGACGATGAAATGGTCTTGGAGATGAGATTCATTTTCTTACAAGGTATGTGAAACTCAGGATTGCAGCTTCAGCGTTTCTGATATTCAAAGTACACCGCAAAAGCACTGACCTAACCTGCCACTGGGGAATGTCGGCTGGTCGCGGTGGTCATACGTATAAATCTATGAGCCCTCCGTTGTGATGCAAGAGCGAGAACAATCTGTGGCTGAATTCATCTGTGCACTCTTTATGGTTTAGACACCTGCGTCACGAACTAGGGCGAGTAGATTCTCAATTATGGAGTACAGTCATCTTCATTTTGCATACCCTTTTCACCCAAATTCATTATTAACTAGTGCATACCTCAGCGTCGTGAATGATGGCGAAGCTTTTCATTTTTGTTGCCCGAAGCCGAAATGCTCCACTTCTGATCAATACTTGAGAAATAATTGTGTACCTGAAAAAAAACGTTTTGCCTCAATACACATTATTTTTCGCACTAAAGTTTACTCATTGGGTAGGCATAGGATGAAAAAGAAATACATTTATGCTTAATGAAGTTAATAAGAAAATCTCATTTGAAGTACAACATATGCTTTTCAGTTGAACAAAAATTTAATAATTTATCGCAGAAAACCTGTATATATAGGAACATACATTTTACATCAATTAAAGGTTGTTACTCACAGCGCAAAGGTATTATTATGCCCCAGGTCTACAGATTATCCTCCTTTGAATGTGGTCCAATAGGAAAAGTTTATGACAGCGTGCAAACGCAGCAGTGGTTATACGCATTAAAACAGTGTTTGCAACTTACTGAAAGACCCTGAGAGCTATAGAACAGCAAAACCTAGCGGTAGAATAAGAATAAGCATCACATGGAGTGCGTAGGTGAATCTCTATGATAATTATCCGTCAACATAGTGGTCAATCTTTGAGATAGATTAAGATGCTCACTGATGCCGATTGCAGTCCAACAATCATATCGCGACAAATGAGGTAAAGGGCTTGAAATCTAAAAAGCGTCTACAAAAGCCTCGTCTGTTTCCACGTCACAAAGTACACAGTTTAAAGTTTGCCAGAGAATACAATACATGAGACTTCGAGCACGGGAGGAAAGTATCTCATCAGGAAACAAAACTCTTCTCTGATTTTCAACATCTCACGTGTTCTCTTCTCTGGCAAACTTTAAACGGCGTACTTGTGGCGGGGAAGCAGACGAAGCGTTTGTAGATGCATTTGACTTCCAGCATTAGGGGCACGGCCAAAAGCCCCCTGGCGGAAGCTTTCTCGTGGTGTCGATCATCAGCAAAAATTGAATAATTTATTGCTTGAGCGTCCCGCAACTTACATAAAAATCTGGCCATAAATTTCTGAGTTATGTTGCTTGTAGACAGAGAGACAAGCAGGCATAAACACTTCGGCAAAAATCATAGCCTCTTTGCTTCGAAGGCGGAAACATTTGAACAGTAGTGTTTCATAATATAGATTGTAGTGGTAATGTTAGATAGAATTAAGTTTGACACCATTTGTGCTCCTGCAGTCACTAAAGACGCGCGACGCACCAGTAGACAGGCATCCTCGAAAGCTGAAAATTTCAACGCTACAGTAGACGTAAAACCTCAATGTTTAGAGCGATCATCTCACACTAGAAAAGGGTCCACCGTGAAGAAAGTAAGGGCTTATCAAACAAATTTGTGACGCAGTGTTGTAACTCGTTAAGGTCTGTTGCGAAAAACGGTACTGTAGCTGTGATCCTATGGCAGTAAATTCGACTTTATGGTTCTCCAGCTCCTTTTTAAGGGCTTTACGGGTAGTGGTCCTGGCCAATTGATGTTGTAGGATATTTAGTAAGCAGCGTTGCGGCCGTTTCAATGTTACAATAATAATGATTAAATATGATTTTTCAGCGCTACCGCAGGGCCTCAGCCATAACTGCTGTTTTAGTAACAGCGAAGTCAAACGAGACCTGAGATCTGGCTAAAAATTTTCAGCTTGAAGATGGCTCAAGACTTTCTGATCGCAAAGCTTCCAAAAAGGCTTCGAGGCGCGGAAAGAGGAAGCATTTTCCACAAAAATTAAGGAATAGGTGGGTTGAAGTAAAGCAATTCAGCTCTTGAGTGGATAATGCCGAGCTTTGCCGGGATGCACGAAACTACACTAAGTGTATTTAGCTTACAGATTTTCCCTTAACTTCAGAAAAATACACTTTGTGCGCTCCGGGCACATTCACAAACGATTTTCGTTTCCCTGCCAACAGAGATTTTCCTTTATTTTTGTACTTAAGTTACGGGTGCTAGGACCATCCTTAAATGCAGTAAAGGAACAGCTGCAGAAACTAAACATCGACGAGGAATCATAACAAGTGAAAATTTAGTCCATTTTACATAAGATTTATATTCTCTAAGTATTTTTACAATAGTATAGATTAAAGTTGTTCATTTAGTTTTGTTTACCCAAGCGTTCAAATGACGGAAAAATTTCTTGCACGCCTGGCAACTTCGCACGAGCAAGCTTCGAAGCGAGGAAGCCGTAGTATCCAATTTTCTATTGGATACTGTCGAACAATTTGGGGTGCGAATGAAACTCATTTTAGATCTTCATCTTTTGATACTCCTAAATAGTATTGCGCGTTCTAACTATCGTTGCTTACTTAAAATATTGGAAAGAAGCACAGCTCTTTGAAAGAAACATCCAACTCCATTGCGACTAGCCGAACTTTTTTACTTAGGCTGATATTTTCACTGCTGTTTCGGTCGACATACAGTAAAACATCAGGGAAAACAAAATCTTCGGACACTTCTGTTCACGAGTCCGGATCATCTTATCGATGAGTTTTCTCATCTATTCGTCTGAAATTTTTGTTGCGTCCTTGCAAACACAGCGCTGAATATGAAGTGCTCTACTCCGAAAATTGCCAGCTAGGCTACTCAGTATTCAGTTGGCAGCATGCGCATAGGTAGGCTAGAGAATCAATTTACCGAGCAAAGAAACTGTCTTTACATTTACAATGATTTTCTATTCAACATTTCATTGGTTTTTAAACTAAAATTTGTACTAGGGCATCTAAAACAAGAAAATATGACCTATACTCCAGTCACGGCAGAAATCAGCTGGTCGTTGGGGTTTTATTTTCGCGTTCCATCTCTGCTTGTAACGGGGACTGTGATTGGTCGATATCGGGCTAAGGACGATTTTAAGTATTTGCACGCAAAAGGCCCTAAGGAGACGATAAATTCCTTTGAAATTGTGTTGTGCATTGGAGATTTGGTGGACTTAAGATGTCCTCAGGATAAGGCCATATAAGCAGTTTAAGGAAGAAATTTCTCTTTAGCGTTGCAGGCGTTTTGTGCATCCCGGCCCTGACCTGTTTTAATAATTTGCCATCCGAAGTTCGTAAAAGCTTTGTTTATAATGAAATGAAACAAGATTTGTTGTGCATTAGTTTATTATGATCAAAACAACATTGCTATTCAATAGGACCTCCATTGGCAGCAATGACACGCCCTAATCGTGGTTGGAAGTTCTTACACACATTACGGACGTAGTCCTTCCTCATCTGGGCCCAAGTGCGGTTCACAGAGGCTTTCAGCTCCTCAATGTTGTGGCGTTCTTTGCATGTTTTACTCTCAATATACGGCTACGCGCTATAGTCCAGAGGATTGAGATCAGGCGACTGTGGGGGCCAGAAGTCTTTGGGCCAGAAAGTCATGTTTTGGCTCATCCAGTTTTGGACAGCTTTCGACGTGTGAGCTGGTGCACCATCTTGCTGAAACACGTAATTTCCATCTTTGACGATTTTTCTGATCCAAGAAAGAATTTTTGTGGCCATGATATCCCTGTATTCAGCCCTGTCAACCTGCAACCGCCCTTGAACCACACTGGAGGCATCTTCTCTCCATTGCAGGCCACAACTCCAAGCATCATCACAGAAGCCGGATGCTTTGCTGTGGAGATATAACGAACATCAGAGATGTCTTGGCCAAAGCTCACAACTCGATCGTTCTATTTGCTGAAGACAGGATCCGCGGTGAAGGTCTTCTCATCTGAGAAAATGACTTGGTTTCCATGACTTTTCAAGTCGTTAAGAAGGCGAGAACATCGCTCTTGGCGCTTTTTAAGCATGTCAGTAGTTAGTAGCGGTCTTTCTGACGCTTTAAGCTCTTTCCACCTTCACTCTTTACCGCTCATGACACATTTGATACAGAAATCTTCTTCTTCGCAAATTCAGTCATTTTTAGTTTTGGATCATTTTCAAAGGCTCTTCGAACATTCTTCCGTTAAATAACTTGTTGTCTGCCAGAACGTGGTTGATCATTGAGGCTTTCATTATTCCTAAGGCGATTTTTGACCCGTTTCACTGTTGATAAACTGACATTTTGCAACCTAACAATGTCCGCCTTCTGGTGACCCGCGCGAAGGAGAGCTGCTATCTTCATCCTTTTTGTTTCCAGTACCAACAATGTATAAAAGTCAGCACTGTTACCAGTTATATTATCTTAAATCGAATAGGAATGAGTCATTGTTAATAAATTTCATCAAGTCTTTGAAATGAGTTTCACACTTTGAAAATACAAAGCAGGTCAGTACTTTTACAAAGCCCGGTCTACGTTGTTTGGAGTTATATTCTACACGAAATAAAAAGTCATGCATGATCCTTACTATACTTATCGGAGCTTGATAAGCTTGTAAGCTCTTGATGTTGAATGATGAAAACGAAAATTATATTGATTAATGTTAACCATGTAGTGCATACGGTCTTCTTATTATTTTTTTTTTCTGAATGTACGATGAACGAATACGAGATCGTAATTCGCTTTTCAAATGGCATGTGATCGATATGTTTCAGCAGACGTCTCGAAGTCAGTCAACTTTTTGGCTGCTCGTTGCAAGCCTTATTTCTTTCTGCTATAGAATTTTTGTTACTGGTTAAATAGTTGTCATAATTGTGTTGGCGTGGACTATCCCTACAGGTACATCTCGCCCCATATGCTAGTGAGCTAAGGATGGAGTCATATGGATTGTGATGATGTCCCATCGGCATCGTGAGGAGAAGCAAGCCGTTCAAGCAGTTATTGCTTCTTCTTCCCGTCAAGGGAGTACGGTGTTGTTTTTACTGGAGCTACGCAAGTGACTGTTGTGAAACAAACGAAATTTCTCATTCTGTCCCCGCCCCCAAAAAATATAGAACTACACCGTGTTTCGCAAATGAAAAATTCGTATTCAAATTCAGCTCGAAAAATACTGTGAAATGTTCAGTTTCATGGAGCTTTTGAATATTTTGCTGCTCATCACTTTATTTTTCAAGTTTAACCCATCCAAGCCCCCGTTCCTGGTTTCACAAACACGAGGTAGTTCCCATTTTTTTTCCGAAGTGAGTGAACTATAAAACCTTTACTTTTGTTAGTGGCAGTAAATTATAAAGTATGCGCTGTATCCACACAAACAACACTGTTTCTCTTGACAGGAAAACAAGTGATAACTTCTGATTTTACCTCTCTCTCACCACTCAATATACTCGGAATTGTCAATGTTACACCAATGCGGTCACGGCTGAGTTTTGATTGTTCCAGGTACATCTTCCATAGGCATTGTTTCCTGGTATAGGCAGGCTGTCTAACGAAAGGAGGAAGTATCGGTTTATCGATTAATAAAAAAAGATCAAGTTAGATTATTGCACAACAATCTTCCACTAAATTTTGATGCCATATCAGTTTTTTATTATCAGTCAAATAAAAAAAAAAAACTACGTGCACTAAGTTGCTCTAAAAGTCCCTGCTAGTTGCTAGCTGTACCCGTGCTATTTGCATGCAAACAAGGGAGCTATGACACCGTAAGAAGCTTTATGAATCCGGCCCATGGCCTGCAGATGCTTTATTGCTAAAGTTACTTCCCGTTCTGTTCGCTCTGCCAGAGTGTGCTTGCTTGCTGGTCATGGGAAAACTTGGGCAAAACAAGAGCAGCTTCTGTTCTGTGTATCCTGGTAGGACACACGCTGCAAAATGTAATTTTGTGCTTCTGCATGCGTTTTATTAGTTTGACGATCAAGACGATGTAGCAAACCGGCCCTTCTGATATAAATATTGTAATTATTTCTGCCCTGAAGAAAGTCGTAACGAATTGAGCTTAAGTATCTGTAGACGGCGTTATTTAAATCGAGCCTTTGGCGCTATTTATGTAACTGATTTAGGTAACTATAATTTGGGTTCATGTTTTATTGAGGGTAAATACCCTCAATTAAATACACATATTATCTCCCTCACCTCTTTCGTCGAGTGTTATCTACCGTTTCAGTTGCAGGGGTTGCAATGCCTCGTACATTGGTAGCACTGGACATTTCAAGTCCCGTATTGACCAACAATTAGGTGTATTTAGTTGAACTGGTTTACCACTCGCAAAAACCTCACATTCAACTCAGCGCCTGCATGCAGAGCAAAATAACCATCCCTTCAGCAATAATGACTTCTCCACCTTAGACTCTTCTAACCCAATCGAGCTCACAACATTAGAGTCCCTCTATATTCATAGAACAAGACCCAGCCTGAACATTATGACCTCGGCTGTATCCTTTCACACAATCCACGATTGGTTCCACATCCGCCTGACTGTACAGGCACTGACATCCGGCCCCTCCAAGTAGCTTCTTTCATTCACGTTTTAGACTTCCCCGCGACAACACCTAGGCTCCGCTATATATTAGAAACAAATCACTCTATTTAGACTTTCCGGATAAATTTCTTATCTTTTAGTATTCTGATGATGGGAGATTAATAATCCCAAAATGTCAAATTTTATTGAATAATGTGGAAAATTTAAGGAAGAAACTTCAAGAAGAATGTGCGAATATGGCAGTATCTAATTGTCAAAATTTGATAAAATCTTGTGGGAAAAGATGTGCTACAGTAATCGAGAATCAATGTCCTGCTACAAAATATTGAATAGAGGTTTTTGTTTGATTTTGTTCCATTTACCTAAATTTAAAACTTGTTTCTCAATTTAGGAACCGTTTGAAACATAAATATGTGATAAACAAATTTCTATTAGTTGCCTGAACCTGATACATAGGGACGTCAAGACTAGGTATAAGGTAATCATCAATAAACTTTTTACGCAATTGCAATATTTGGTTCTGGAGATATTGAATTTTTCATTGTTTGTGTCCCAATTTTGGACGCAACTGTATCTGCGTCACCGGACATACCTGTAAGCACTGGGATGACGAAAAGAATCGGGCGTTTCCAAGGAGACTTCGTGTCGAGAGTAGTATATTTCCAATCTCTGGCAGTGTACGGCTATTGACAGCCTCATGACGGTGACGTTCGATGTCATACAATACTTATCTCCGCCAAGGAGGTTATGTTTTTCTTCGCGTTAGTCTATCAGTCAGTTTGCCTGTCTCTTTGTTTGTCACGAAGATAACTTAAAAAGTTATGGACGGATTTTTTGCGAAATTTACAGGGATGTTAGCAGGAATATATGATTAAACTTTTGGTAAAGATCCCTTCATCTGTTTGTTCGTCTGCCTCTTTTTTCTTAATGCCATAACTCAAAAAGTTATCACGGATTTTTTTGCGAAATTTGCATTAGTTGTTAGGTATATCTCGAAGAGTAAATGAACAATTTTTGCGATGTTCTGTCTATTCATTTGTTTGTATCTGTGTTTGATTTTATGCCTCTTAGTAAAATAACTCTAACAGTTATGAACGAATCTTCAATAAATTTAGAGCAGTTGTTAGTAATATTGGAAGGCACGAAAAGTTAAATTTTTGTGATGATTGGTTGATCTGTTTGTGTGTCTGACTAATGTTTGTCAGAATGTTTGTTTCAAGTATAGTTCAAAAAATTATGAACAGATCTTGAAGAAAATTACAGAAATTGTTATAATTGTTAAAAGTCATCAATGATTAGATTTCGGTCTCGATACAAAGGAAATCATAGCTTCAGATCTAAGTTGAATTTTCTAATTCGGTTGCCTTGCGTGGCGGAGGTATGCGCTCTAAGAGTGCTCTAGTTTTTTATAGTGCGCTATAGATTAAAGCATTCTCGTGTCTGTGGAAAATGTTTTTGAGGGCTTGAAACATTTCTATGAAATGAAACTTAAAGTGTAATTTTTCAAGAATGAAGTATCTTCGAGGCAGTGGCTACCAGTTGGGAGTCCGTAAAGGCACCGTGCCAGCGGCCGTATGCTCAAACGCCTTGTAAAGTTACAAGCACCGTAACTGAACGGCTGCAGGCACAAATACAACCTTGTAACTGCTGAAGTTTTACATTTTTGTCACAAGCGAACGAAGTGAGAGAGGTGATAATGTTTTCGTTGAAGATTTAAGTATATATATTTGTATATAATTATGTCTGTCTACCCAATAAGTAGTCGAAGGAGTTGAACAATTTTCATAATTTTTTGTAGGGAGTCAGGTGACCCAATGTGACCCCAATGTGACCCATGCCGAAAAACTGGGAATAGCCGGCCATAAAGAATGACGGTGATGAAATTTTTTCTTCACCCAGATACAGGTGGACGGAGTTGAGCTACGTTCATAATTTCTTGCAGGCAGTGTGGTGGGCTGTCCTGAATGTCACCCATGAAAACAAAAAGATTAGCTGGCCATAGAAAATGACGGCAATGCATTTACTCTCAACCCAAAAACAGGTAGAAATAGATGAGCTATAATAATAATAATTAGCTTTTATTAAGAACACAATGGGTTCACATGATTGTTTTCCAGGGAGTCTGGTGGGCTGTCTTCGATGTGACCCATGCCAGAAAACTAGGATTAGCTGGCCATCCAAAATGACGGCGATGAAATTTGTTCCTACCGCGGGCGATACTCTTACGCCATGAGGCGTTCTAGTTATTATTATTAAGATACACGAGACAGGTGACGTGAGAACGGAGGAAACTCCATAAGGTTAACAATCCCCACTTAACCAGCCCAGCACGTCGACTTGTAATTTATGGAAGAAATTATAGAGTAAACGGATCAGAAAATACAGGCTCGTAAAATAATAGTCTCATCATCATGCTTGATACACGGAAAGCAATAGGTCGACGTCGTGCACCCACACAAAAGAAAAAAGTGCCTGTGCTACCCTTCAGTGTGCAAGGTACGACAACCAACACGTCACAATGGCGAGAACAATCGCTAACCTAGAAAAGTGACCGAAGAAAAGCAGTTAAAACTTACGATCAGCAACTAAATACTGCAGGACACAGACATCCAAAATCCTAAGCCCGGTACCTCATCTCAACGAGAAAATACAATAAGCGCAATGTCGCTTTGATGACGTATGACTACGCCGCCACCTTGGGGGCCGCCATGACAGTTCACAACCCGGTGAAAGGACCGAACCTATCAAAGAAATTGGGACACTGATCACCCGAATTGATTTGCTGGCTCTGTCGTTAATAAAAAAAATATAAACCGTAAAAAACCGTCTACATATAAACCGTAAATCATATATGTATTTTTTTTATAAATTCCAAAAGAATAGAATTCAATGAGTTTTCATGCAAAAAAAAATGTTTTGGAATCCTTGAAACATCCCTAACAAAACTATAGAGCTCTATGCTCCATTTCCTATTTCGTTGCGTCCGCTTATTAAAATATAGGGAAAAACAAAGGATTCGATTTTGAGCTGTGATAAAGAAATATTATGAGGGCATAAATGCAAAATCCGGCCCCGTAGTTTTGCCAAGATTGTTCCAATTATTCCAAAACTGTCATTTTTTTAGCAAGAAAACTCATGGAGTTCTATTCTTTCGAAATTAAAAATAAAATAGATATATATTTGCCCTTTTTTCAAAAAAATAAGGCCTAAATCAAGAAAGTTCTATAAGCAAAATGCGTTTTTTTCCAAATATAGTGATAATTTTACCCCAATCCCCCACCCCCCNCAAAAAATGTATCAGGTGCGAAAGTTCAACCTGACTTTTTTTAAAGTTCTCATCATATGGAATAAGAAAACACATGGTTAAAGCTGTAAAAAAGATATGTACATAGACACCCACCCCCTTTCATAGCCTGGACTACAGCACAATATCCTTCCTCCCCTGAGATGGCTTGAGAACAAACCAATTTATGCTCGCTAGCAGAGAATAACCACTGAAGTTATTTCAACGAAGATATCCACAGCTTCTCTTAGCGCTTACGTGGTTCCTGATTAGCACTCACTTCCCGCATCAAATCGTTATTTGTTGTAAGTGTACAATGCTGAAATTGGGTGGATGAACAGCGATGTGCAGGATGAGATATTCAGAGTGCAGTCAGTAGCGTAACTACGGGGGACAAGGGGGCACCAGATTCTTTCCCGGGTGCAGCATCTAGGGGGCGCCGAACTGAGCCCGGAATATAGCGGTATGCAAACAAAATATTATATACGTTCGAAATTAACTAATGAAATTAGCGTTGCCTGGCCATTTAAGGTGCCATGCGATGTCGTTAGTAACCTAAGTGCGTATTTTGCTAGATGTTTTCATATATTTTTTGTATGCTAAAAGGCGCATATGTACAGTTAGCTCTATCCGCAGAGAAGGCTTTAAAAACGATACCTTGACAAAACTTTAGGGCTTCGGTCATTCCTGCAATACATGCGCACAAGATACTATACTATACCTTAGTCTGACCATTTTATGAAGGCGGTTCGGTCGTGGTCAAATTCCTCTACAGCGGGGCCAATCCTATGAATATTTCTGAGATTTCACTATATGCAGTTAGTGGGCGTGTCTAAGATATGGGCCGAACAAAATTTCAGATATACTCATAGGATTGGCAACGCTGTAGAGGAATTTGACCACGACCGAACCGCCTACATGAAATGGTTAGACTATAAAGCTATGCCAACTGAAATCGTCGGACTTATGTAAGAAACTGGTACAGAGCCAGGGCAGCACAGCGCGAGCTAATCTCTCGACGCCACAGCCGCTGTAGGAAATAACAAACAGCGATCGGAGTAGTACGTGACTTTTTCAACGTGACTTTCAACTTGTAAGAAGCTCTGATTTCCTCTGGAGAAAGTTCAACCGCAGCTGTTTTCTTTCAGCTCGCACTTGAAAAATATATTTTAGTCAGTTTCGAAGCAAAGACATGAAGTTCATTTTGCACGTACAATACCTACCATGATACCAAATTTTATTTCTTGTAATATTCACGTTACTGGGGTTGCATGATGATCCAACTACGGGAAAATCCAATCGTAGCCATAATACGGTTCAAACGAAGTTGTTTTCGACTACATCACATTTTCCAAGTACCAGTGCGATGCTTAGAGAAATGACGAACTAACAGAAAAAGTGCTTTCAGCGACATGAATAATTTTTTTAATGGGCGGAGTGTTGTATTATGTTGGCAGGCTGTCGTACATCAACTGTAAAGTAGCCACGCGTCCCGCAGTAAAATTGAAATCATTAAATACACCGATGAAAAATGGAAACGTTAAATATATGAAACTTTAAGATGAAAGACGAGAAATATAGGATGGCGAAATCGTGCAAATACAGAAGAAAGCAATGAGAAAAGTACCTCCTATAAACGAGATTGCTATATTTACTGATGCTGTCTTTATATCTCTATCATGATTTGCGAGATTGCTATATTTGCTTATGCTGTCTTTATATCTCTATCATGATATAGCGAGATTGCTATATTTGCTTATGATGTCTCTATATCTCTATCATGATTTAGCGAGATTGCTATATTTGCTTATGCTGTCTTTATATCTCTATCATGATATACAGGATGAAAATTTTGCTGGTAAAATATCTACAAGATCCACCAGTGATACAGTGTCTAGATATGTTGTGCATGTACAGGGTGACTTAGGGCGCGGGCACGCCTACGTAAAAGTTGCGTTGCCACGCAAATCTGTATCGGATTGGACATTACTATGCCACTAAAAAGAATATCTAAGGTATGAGTCGTTTCTGGCAGTTTGTACACTATAACAAGTAGCCATGGCCAAGCTTTAGGAATATGTATCTCCTGCTTTTGAGTTAGTTTGAAGTTGCAATGACGGTTAGTTTGATCGTGACTTTCAAGCGCTATTAGTTGTAGTTACGGCAGCGTGACGGCCAATGCGAAAAGTTAAGTGGCTGAGCAATTATTACGAAAGTGTTGTAGCAGTGCAGTTCTTTCCCTCGCTGTTTGTGGACCGAGGCCCGCCGGTGTCCATTTAGGCAACATTTTGGGGACCTGACTTGCTGGGAGCCTCGGTGATTGCTGGTCTTTTGAACAGCTCAGATCTACCGATATATATTGCAACTTATATTGCCTGTGGAAATCATGCAGCATACTGGTTATAATTATTCCTCGCATTACTTGCATTTCTATAAATCGCTTGTCTTGCTATTGCAGATGTAACCCTATCAGTGGGTTTGATGCCCTATTTCTATTTTACCATCTAGTCGTAAGTTGCCTTGGCAAATGAACACATTCAATGTTAAAATCTCGAAATCGTACGCAGTGTGTTTTCCTCTTGAGGTAATGGTGGGATTTACAGTAGCATACAATGATGCCGTTCCGCACCTCGTGACCTTTAACCCACGCGCCCTACCATTGCGCGTGACCTTCCGGTTTAGGACGGCCAATGCACATTCGGTGTAGCGGGGGTCAGGGGGTGCGAACCGAAAGTGGGCGGGGCCTGGGAAACCGGAAGCAGGCGGCTCGAGGTCAAAGGTCACGAGCGGGGATTCGCAATATTATCTACTACTATTTACTGACCGTAATAATGGTACAGTATCCACATTTTTATCGGTGCACAGGTTTGCATGGCTTGGATGTGGTTGTTGGCCAGTGCTGTAAGGTGCACGAGTCTTTTATGAAAGCTTGTGTGCGGTACTGGGGAATATGGAGCTAATTATTGGGTACCCTTTTGTTAAACCATTGGGGTCTTTCAACATAAGTTAGACTTTCCTGAGATTTTTCCACGTTAGTGTTTTGCTTCTACGCTGTTCTTTCGGCATACGTACGACGTACTTTCCTTTTTTTTTCAACACCTTTGTGGTGACTCGGGAGGCTGTGCGTATCTTCTTCTGTTAAGTAGGTTTATCCGTCCTGTGTCTCAGAGTAGTGTCTCGATGGGACCCAACTTGTCTTGTCTGTCATCCTTGCCCCTTCTGATTTTCTTTCTATTTATCGCCTCCGGTAGTGTATCGGGCTGTATTCCTCTTCTCTCCCTCTGCTTATCCCTATTTGCTTCAGCCTGTATGGGACTGTCGCCGTGCATGGGTTCCTTATGTCGGCCGACGCGCTGCGTGTCCCTTCCCTCTCTTCTATTTAAACACCATAGTGGTTGGGAAAGCTCACAGCTCGTGCAGTAACGCTCGTTTTGTTCTATCATAGTCACTCGTTTGTGTCGTCCACAGGCGAATGGCAGTGGGAAAATGGTCAGCCTCAGCTAATCCAGTGGAAAAACTGGAGAGTGTCGTATGACGTGACACTCCATCCTTTATCCTTGATGTGCATCGCTGCCAGTTGTACCGGCATCGACAATAATTGCTGTAGACGACTGGGGTGACATTTTTTTTGTGATATTAAACTATTCTCGTAAGTGAAGAGGCTAGTCATGGTGTGTTACCTGTTGCGTCAGCCTAAATAACTATTTCCGTCAATTTATGTAGTTGGAATATTGTACAGTTACTTATAATCAGACTGTCACTTGCTTAAGTTAATTTGTTGCATTTTTCCTGTTCGATTGATAACCTCTTGTGACTCTGGCGTCTTGCCTGACATCCTACATGTCTTTCATTTTCCATGGCCTCTTGAATCGCCGTCGGCTTCATTGCTGGACAGGCCAAAAGTATATTTGTGAACTTAGTGGTTATGAGATGTTATCGCTTTAGATTTGTCCTGACGTTATTGCTGCAGTTCTCTTTATATAACTGATAACTGTTGCCTTTCGTCTGAGCTTATTGCCAATATCCTAGTCTTTTGTGATTTACTAAGTATATTTTTTCGTATTTGCGTAAGTTTCAACCCAGGAAAGTTCTCTCTGTTTATAGCCTCGAGTACATTCAGTCGACTGACACTGCGTTTGTTTAGGGGATGTGCGCTAAGATAAGCTAGGTTCGCTCTGCTGTCTTTGTCATAGGTTCTAGTTCTAAGATAGTAAATTTGTGTACTTCCTTCTCTTTTTAATTTGCATACCTTTGAAGCCCACCTGAGCAGGGTGCAACCAGCCGGGGTAAGCGTAATGATTCACTAAATTGCAAAGAGATATGTAGCGCCACTTCCCCTCCCCGCTACAGTGGGCCCACACTGTTAGGGATGGACTTGCTACGAGCTGGAACACCTAAGTGCTTCACATTCTTGGAACAGATGTTTTCGTGTGCATGATAACGGTTGAATCGATAAAGATACAGCGATTGCAAATTGTATGTACAGTTGTGAAATGAAACTCAATAGTAATTCAAAGATGGAATGTAAAGTGAGCACGTGTTCCTCGCTGTAGTGGAGTAGCTACCGCGGCTCAGAGTTTAAGCAGGCTTTTTTAAGATAATATTAGATTAGTCGTAGCTCCATACACAGCAGCGCATGGGGAATGATAGGGAGCAGCGTTGCCATGTTTCGACTCTCTTGTGCAGCGCACTTGAGGTTTGACGTAGTTCATTAGGATATCGGAACAGGCGCTAGGTTAGGTTAGAGCAGGGAGAGAAGAATACAACCAATGCCTCTCATTATTGTACACCTTATAAAACATACATAGCTCAGCTACTCTTCTGTGGGACAGGTTCACCAGATCATTATCAGCACACAACCTGCTGGCTGAACTAACAAGTCGGTCCAACAGACGTAAGTATCAGCAGCTGAAGCTGAAGCTTAGGAGGAGGTGCAGATCTTCTCTTCATTAATTTTGAGCTCGTTTCTTTTTTGGAAAGAAGCAAGGTGAATGCACTAATGCCCAACGATTTTTACTTGTTCCACAATACTGCATGGCATTCGGGTATTTTTTGTTCTAACCACCAGCTACTTTCTGTATTTTGGCTTCAAATCAATAGCATTTGGTATTGGAGCGGGTTCATTATCGGACACTTCAGCCTGGAGGTCCTGGATCCCAAAGTCTAAATTTCAGTTAATTGTTCTCCTCTATTCTGTCGCCGTTGAAGTATCCTTAGCCCGTCCGTCTCTGGCCCCAAAAATTATTAATGGGGCTTGCAGCAGCATAACAGTTGGCATTGGATAATGGTTTACAAGTGCTGCGAGCAATATTCTCGCCTCCAGCCTAATTATCAGTGATTTATGTCTCTGCTTTTCTGTCGAAAATTCCCTCGTTTAAGGCGAACTCAAGAAGATTCTATTGGTCTCAAAGTACGATACAACTAACAGGAAATAAGGCGCAAAGCATCTCCAACCCTATACGATACGGCCGTTCGCTCAGCCATGCCGCACTAGGTAAAGAGATGAAAAAACGAAAAGAGACGGAGATAGAAAGAGAAACGCCTGTACAGAAGGTCTCTTCCGTGGCCCCCAACGCGGGGGCAGGCAAA
>LQNS02277718.1:23170489-23183824 GCA_001587735.2 Parhyale hawaiensis
GTCCAAGATCTTCATAATCTTTCACAATTCTTCCAACAATACTCTTTGAACAATTTACCTGTTCTGCGATTGCCCTGATGCTGAGATTTTGTTTGTGTAAATTAACAATTTTCATGCGTAGAGATTTATCAACTTTTTCCCGGGTAGCCATGCTTGCAGCACTTGCAATATTTACATATGACGTAGGCAGTCTTCTTCTTCTTCGGAAACGGCAGAAAATGGGGTTACTGAAGATTTAAATTACAATATTTGAAAATTGTCCCTTAATTCAGCTCACACTAAATTCATAATTACATGTTAAATATACATAACTTTTTCCTTATCCTTTGGATCGTATTGAATTCTTAGCATATTATTAGGTACCCCAATACCTCTTTTTTGTTAAAATTTCAGCGTTGAACCTAGTACAGTTTTTGAGATATGAAGTTTTTTATTTTTGTCCCTTAATTATGCTCGCAACTGTATATTGATAGGTTATAGGAGGTGGGCTACATTGAGACGGGCTACATTAAGCTTGCTGCACACGAGAGTCAGAACACGAGAACATTTCGCGTTCACGCACATATTAATTTCAAAAATGTTCCGTAGCAAATGCAGACCCAGTGGGAATTAAGCGAGATATTCGACACTGTGCAAGGAGCCCTCCCTGTTACGGAACAAGGAGCCCTCACTGTTGCGGAACAAAGAGCCCTCCCTGTTACGGAACATAGCTGCCGACTCGACTTTAACCATTAACTGCGTTTGGCGGAAATAGTAATTCCCGAAACAGTAAATAAGATACGCAAGCCACAGTTAATGAGTTAAACAGTTTTATTAAATACCATAATATTAGACAATTCGAAGCTCCATTCATGGCAGCGTAATCAAAATGATAGAGCGAAACGTTACCATATTTCGTTAGAGTTCGCCAAGAGGAAGACACTGGCGTTATTTATAGGGTAGGTTCGGTTGGAAAAGCTGCGTTTGGAAAAGATTAAATGAATGATCATAGAGTAGCTTAGGATCAATACAGTTTACGATGTGAGAACATTAAGTAACCGTGGAATTTCCACGGGTTCCGCTGGCTTACAAGGAAATTAGGACTTGAGACAGCTTTGTCAAAATAAAGTAGCGGAAAATTGGCAAGCAAGAGAAAACCCGCGACGTTTAACAACCAAAGCGGTTTACTGATATATTAGTCAAGTGTGAGTTAGTATTTATTGCCTATTTGGTGCATACATAAGTAATAGCTCTAAAAAAATTAACTAGGGTACTCTCAGAGAGACTACTTCTGCCAAGCAATGAAATGTTAATGAAATATTCTAATTGGCTCTGAAACCAGAGCTTCCTTTTTCATATTTATCATCGCCAAAATTTGGTCATTTGTCGCAAGTTCCTATAGTTTTCTTGAAGATCCATTCGTAACTCTTTGAATTGCATTCGGACAAAAAAAAAAAAACAGAACACTCTGAAAGCGCGTACTTCCGCCAAGCAAAGCAACGGTACCGAAAAATTGCAATTGGTTCTGAAACCATGATTTTCCTCGTACGAACACCAAAATGTAATCATCTGTGCCATTTGATAACATCAACAGCTTGTACAATTTTTTGAAGATCCGTCTAAAACTTTTTGAGTATATACACTGATGCAGTAAACAAACATTTGGCAAACGTAAGTCAAATACACAAATGGACAACAAAATTTAGTCATATGAGTTTAGCATTACTAACAATTCCTGTAAATTCCAGAAAGGTTCATGCATCACTTTTGAAGTTATTATACTAACAGGCATAAGATTAAACACAGCGAGAAACGAAAGAATAGATCATAACAAAAGTTGAATCAATTACTTTTCGTAATTGCTCAACCCCTATTACCACTTTTTGGGGACAAGCAAATATATGTATATGGAACAACCTACGCAGAAGCATCACTACGAAGACTACAGCACCCACCGGCCAACTTTTCCATCTGACTGCAGACGAAGAAATTATTTTTAAACTTCGACAGTTTGAGAAAATAAATAAAACTATCGTTAATATCCGCTATGGCATTATTTTTAACCAATCATGCCTAAAAGAGAGGCTGCTCCCAAATTTCTCGAATATATGTATATATATATATATATATATATTGCTATCCAACTAGGACGCCTCGTGGTGTAAAATGATCAACCGCGGCTGGAGGAAATTTCATTTCTGATGACCAGCTGTGACTTGTTTCTCTCTCTGTTAGATCGCCCCATGCTGTGGAAGCGGAGGCTTAAACTATTCACTATAATAATAACAACAGCGTAAGGAAAATAGAGCGCCTCGTGGCGTGAGACGATTTGTCTCGGTGGAGGCAAATTCAACGCCATTATTTTTGTTGGCCTGCTAGATGTAGTTTTTTGCCATGAGTAACATCTTGGTCGACCAACCAAACTCCCTGCAAAAAATTATGAAGATTGCTCAACTCCTTCTAGGTACCTGTTTTTTGTGTGGACATACAAATATATATATATATATATATATATATGTGTATATTAAGGCACCTTAATGCTGTACAAAGGACCGCAATATGGATATATATATATATATATATATATATATACATATATATATATATATATATATATATATATATGTATATTTATATATAAAAAGGCAAGAGAATTACCAACAGTATANTATATATATATATATATATATATATATATATATATATATATATATATATGTATATTTATATATAAAAAGGCAAGAGAATTACCAACAGTATAGTTTTCGTGGTCTTCAATGAAACTTGTTTCACTGAAAATCTGCTGACTGCTTATATATATTTAAATATATACTTAAATCTTCAACGAAATCATTATCACCTCTCTCACTTCGTTCGCGGGTGATAAATACAGTATATATGCTCATATCTTCAACGACAACATTATCACCTCGATGTCTCACTTTGTTCGCGTGTGATAGACACCGTCACGTGTTTATGTGTCGCTTACTTCGGCAAAGGAGGTTATGTTCAAGTCCAGTTTGTCCGTCTGCCACCTAGATAACTCAAAAGTTATAAACGGATCTATACGAAATTTAGGGAGAGACAGATGATTAACATGTGGTGATCTGTTCTTCCATGTCTGTGTCGGCCTCTTTCGTCTTCCTGCCGCAACTAAAAAATTTAAGGCATAGACAGATTTTTATGAAATTTACATGAGTTGTTTGGAAAATCACGAAAAGTAATTGACCAAATTTTGTGACGATCTGTTCTTCGTCTGTTTCTTTGTCTCTGTGTTTGAATTTGTTTCTTAGCAAAATTACTTGAAAAGTTTTGAGCGGATCGTTATGAAATTTACCTGAATTTTTGGAAATGTTAAAAGACAACGATTAAATTTTGATGATGATCGGTTCGTTCGTTCGAGTCTTTAACTAATTTTTGTTAAAATGTTTGTCACGAGTATAACTCAATAATAATATGCTTTATTAGGTACATATATAGGGAATGATACACAGGAGACAGCTTAATACTAACGTTGTGCTGGCGCAGCGGTGTCGCACTCCCTTGCACTCTTTTGTGCGATCTGTCTATAAAAAGCCCTAGCGACTATGCCGGCCAGCTCAGAGACCCGCTGGAGTTATACGTGGGACGTACCCTATCCTCACACCCAGCGGTGTATAATCTGTGTCTCAACCGAACACACAGTACACATTTTGCCACTACACCTGAGTCTCCATACCCTTTGCTTTGAGAAGCCATCATCTGGTGACGATCGAACGGACCCGACCGAATACATCCGCGAGGAAGTTACTATCGTATACATACACAGGTATAAGGAAAGACCAGCTATCACAACGTTTCATTAAATAATAAGATCACGTAATACCATCACTACAAACTACACTGAAATACGGCCCATTGTTTGGCCCCTGCTTGGAAATAGTATGCGCTGCCATCGGCTATACATGTTATATAGTTTGTAGCCTGGCCCGTTACGGATCATCTTGAGTAAGGCGTTATCAGAATTTTCTATCCTGAGCTGGAGACTCAGCGCGCATTTTCTTGATCTGACTTAGAGACAATCTGTATACTTTTGAGCCAATATCATACTTGCACTAGTAGACCTCGGCACATTCATCATGCGCCGAAATATGTCATTATAGGTTACACGTAGGCGTCCAATCGATTTCTGGTTAAAGTTAGACCAAAGTGAGTTACAGTACAAGGGATAGCACTAGCTTCGAAAAAGCTGGCATTTAACCTCATCCGAGCAGTGACCAAACTCTCTGATTAGCATATTACCCACTGAGTGGAGCTTTCGCGTTTCTTTCTCTAAATCCTGGTTATCACGAAAATCATTGGTGATTTTATGACCCAGGTGAGAGAAGCTGTCTACATAAGTTAGATCGACACCGTTAAGTCGAGTGACTTTATCAGAGGGCAGGTTACTTCTCCCAGGTTTAATGTACATACAACCAGTTTTAACAGCATTATATTCAATACACAGATTGCTGGCTTTGCTCTCGCAAATAGAGAACAATTTTTGTAGCTCACTAGAATGGGGATAAGCAAGGACCATATCATCAGCATAACTGAGCGCATTTACTGCATGGCCATTAATGTGGCACCCCACTCCAGCTGCGTCCAGATGGGTGTGTATGCTGTCAATGAAGATGTTAAAGAGAATAGGAGAGAGTAAGCCCCCTTGTCGTATGCCATTAGTTAAGCCGAACGCTGATGACGTTGCCGCTCCCCATTTCACATAGCATTTTTGAGTTTGAAACCAGTATTTTAGCGTCTTAACAATATAAAGAGGTATTTGTCTCTCAAGCATACACTTAAATAGAGAATAATGGTGAATTCGGTCAAACGCAGCCTTAGCATCGAGAAAGCACAAGTACATTAGAGACCCACGTAGTTCCATGAAATTTGTAAAATTTGTTAAAATGTTGAAGACATAAATGTCGAAATCTTGGGGATGATCAGTTTGTCTGTTTGTGTGTTGGATTACTGTTTGTTCAGAACGTAATTCATAAACTTACTCACGGATCTTCAAAAAAGTTACAGAACCTTTTAGTGCTGTTAAAAGGCACAAGTGACCAAATTTTGGTTCTGAAAAAGAGGAAATAATAGTTTTAGAACCAACTCAAAATATTCGTTACCGTTGCTCAGCTTAACAGTGGCAAGCGCTCTCAGAGTGCTCTAGTATATTATATCTTTAAATGTTCATGTATATTGTTACATATACATGTTTCGTGTTATGCTCTAAACGAACTAGATAAAAAAGGCCACGTACTGATTTTGTATTTATGATGTGCTTCAATGAAGATCGGTAAACGAAAAGTAAACCGGATTTCAGAAGATGACCAAAGTTGGACTTCCTATCCTTTTCACGGAATGCACTTGTTGCTGTGCCAGCGTTGAAATTCAAACCATAGCGATATATACAGCTTCTCCTAGTGTTGCCATTCAGTCTGATTTTTATATTTCTTCTTCCATACATTGAACGTATATTTGCTCTCAGTTCACGACTTACAAATGTAGAAGAGGATGAGCAAAGTACAGGAGAAGCAATATTATCGCGTGCAGCAGCACACTAATAATTTTTCCATATCGCTTTCTTCCTTTGGCCAAACAGTTTTACTTGAGCTCAATCATTTTATTGTAGATAAGATCCGGGGTGGGAAATTTACTTGTTTTCAGTGAAGCTCTACGGTACTCCTCGCTAATATCAATTGTTTTTTTTACAGGTCGGGGATCTAAGGGTGGGAAGGAATGTCCATCATCATAATCATCTAAGAGAAGTAACGAGTGTAAGTGTGCTGCTCAGATAACTTGACACAGCGACCACTCCTCTCTTCAGGCAGTTTGAGTTGGCCGTAGTAGGTATCCTTCAGAATTATATTAGTAACGGAAAAATGATGAATGAAAAAGGCCTTCCTCGCTGTCATAATTCCCAGCGAGGGCACTGTGCAGGATAGTTTTAATTGCTGAATTTACAATAAACTATACATTTTAAGAACACGAGCGACCTGGTGTCTGGGAAATTCTGGTGCAGTTTCGTGGGGTACTTCGCGGAACGGTCTTATTGGCGATATTTTCACGGGGGCCAGGTGTACAAATTAAAATTTTTTTTTGAGATCTTTGCAAGTCAGCGAGCACTTTTCTTCAAGGGAGGTTGTGTGTCCTATCTCCTGCCGCACCTCAAGCCGCTGACGACTGGACCACCAGGAGCTTCTTTATGGACGTCATAAGAATTTCGATATGGTCTGTATGAAAAAGTCAGTCTTTAAATTACTGTCTCCGGGTCTTCGTTTCGGCCATATATTCATCTTCAGCCTGCGGTGAACTTTAAAGTTGGAGAGCCGCTTATCGTTTTCTTCGCTAATCGTGGACGGGCGGATCGTCGACTTCTCATCGTGACATCGCACCGGCGACAGTTGGATGGAATACTAACAGTGGACGTCCATGGCGTGGCCCACATTGTTCTACAGCGAGACTACGGAGCCACGGCGCAAGACTTACGATGACCAGGCAATTAAGTGAAGGTACGTTACGTGATTTATTTCACTGTTTAAAGTTCTAGGATTTGTCAGTCACTGGTCGTTTCGATGCCTGCAAAATTATTTAAATTACAAATTTACTCGAATACAAAATGCCTTTGAGCTATGTATAGTAAACTTACTTTTTTATTTGCACTATTATTCTACAATTTACTATTTTTTATTCATTTCCTATTATCCGTTGTTTTTAATAGCACTTTGTGCTCTTAGTAATGATATTTATTCGTTATACCTAATGCACACAATTTAATTACAGATAAGCATATTATTGTTTGTAATTTATCAAGCCATCGGTTATTAACTAAACGTAATTAAGGTCCTAGCAACTATTTCCTCTGTTCTGGTGATTTTATTCTCTGTCTTGAGGTCAACTTTAGTTCCTGTCTTGAGGCTGACTGTACTTACTCTCTTGAGGCTGACTGCACTTACTCTCTTTAGGCTGACTGTAATTACTGTCTTTAAGTTAAGTCTATTACGGTATCAAGACTAAAGTCTATTATTGTCTCAGACTGAAGTCTACCTTTGTCTTAACTAAAAAGTATTACATAAAATATATTCCGTAGAGTCGACCAATTTTTTTTATAAAATTTTAACGTTTCGGGAAAAATCCCATTAGCAGGAAAGACTTCTCTATAATAGCTTTTTCTAATCCAATAGAACTCAGAACTCTGGAATCACTGTATATTCATAAAATAAAACCTAGCCTCAACCTAATGTCTCCAGCCGTGCCACTCGTCACGATCCATGATTGACACTTTTTGCCTCCGACTGTGCTTGCCCGCTTCCCTCCGCTTCCCATGCCTTCCATTACTTATATAGGGACCCCCGTTGCGCGCTGCAGTCATTTGCCTTTTAGCTCCCTCCAGGATAACAACTGTCCTTAGTTCATACAAAGTAAAATTTTCTTTTCTGTCATTCCTTTGTATCTATCTTTTTAGTGCGAATTTCTGATGATGGGAACTTGATTTTTCCCGAAACGTTAAAAATTTATAAAAAATTTGTCGACTCTACGGTATATATTTTATGTATTGGTCTTAATTAAAAAGTATTCCTGTCCGCGTGATTACAATTACTAAAAATACAGTCTTCTATCCTTGTATACAGCGGTTTAGTTAAAATCGTTTGTCCAGTTGCTAGAGGCTGTATTTAACTTCTAAAGATAAATTATTAATTCCCTGATTACCATTAACGTCTTACGTATATATCTGATTATTAACGTAGTAATCTAATTACAGTAAATTCAAATTAACTTCCCATTAATTGGATATAACAACCAAGGACGTAATTTCTAATATTCTATATCGTTTGGAGGCTTATGAATCTTTCTGGTGAAGCTCTTGTGGTTCGAATAGTTTACCGGCCGTAGGTTGTAGCTCCAGCCGTAGGTAGCCCGGAATTTGAAATTTATCTCTTAACAATAGAAAAAACTAGTAACCCTGAGTGTTATTTCCTTCTTTACGTAGAAAGATCCGTTAAACTTTTCTAAAAGTTATAAGGGGGATTTCGTAGCGTCATGAATTTAATTGACGAAAGTTGAAATTCTGAATAGGCACTGCAGTTCCACCTCTAATACACTTTTCTAAATATATATGTCCGTAAGTGCTAGAATCTCCGTTACAATTATATTCGAAGGTGGACAAGTCTTTTGTGATAGTTTAAATCTTGTATGGCTCGAATTTTAGCGGTGACCGATCTCTGGACAGCCTGGAGGCACTCTAGGTCTTTCCATTTGCTCAGTATTCAAAGAAGTGAACAGTATTGTATCCTCGGCAGTACCTACAAGTAACTGTTGTTTCCATAGGGCGAATACTATGTCTGCCTTTCGTGAAGAGAAAATACGAAGTATAAATCCGCTCCACAGCTTGTCTATGACAACAGTTCCAGCAACGTGATCTTCAAACGTGGCATTATCCTGCATTCTCACTGAAGGTCTCTTAAAATTTGTTGACTTTCAATTTCGCTCCCATTACTCGTCGTGTAGCAATTCGATTCAAAAAGCACGGAATTGTCCCTTATCGTAACAATTCGAATTTTATTTCGCGGAAGTTCATGTTGTTATCCGATCATCCGATGATAAGCGAAAGATTGTAATGAAATCTATGGCACATTCCGTACTTTTGACACTGTACCGCTGCTAATATTCGTGTGTCACCCGCAAACGAGGTAGGAGTGGCAAACTTGCATCGGGGCCCGATTTCATTTATTATAATATGGAAGAGTACCAATAATAAGGAGTACCTACCTTTAATAGGGAAGCAGCGTACCTTGAGTGACTCCATTGAGTAACGGTTGCCGTTTTGACACTTTTTTTATTTAAAATTACGGTTTGGTTTGTGAGAAATGCATCGATCCACTGAAGATATTTCCCTCCTTAATAGTTTTCCGTGGTTAACTTTATCAAGTGCCTTTGCAAAATGTAAATAGATTACGTCCTCATGTTTGCCTTGGTGCAATGATTCTAGAATAGTCATAACGCTCAAGCAGCTGAGAAGTGGTAGTTCGTTTACGGCGAAAGCAATGTTTATTCGAGGTAAGTAGGGTATTGCTCGCTAATTATGGTGTGCAGTATAACACCGAAAATTAATCCTATGCATTGGGCTTAATTTTCGGCGCTTGCTCAATTCTTGGTGTCGAGAATTTGGCTCTAATTTTACCTTAAACAAGCAACATTTTATCAGCAGTACCTAAAGAAAACGTACAATGGTCAACTATAATTAACTTTAACACAATATGGTAAGATTGTATATGCACAAAAACGAGATTGTGCGATATTTTTTCTCCTAATGAAACATCAGCAGTCATGAATACAATATGAAATTGTAAACAAAAACCTCGAAGATAGCAAACCACCGCCAGGCATGTGTTGCCAGAGATCGACTGTTTAATTTCTGACCCAACGCCGAATAGGATCACTACCAAAATTACCCATGTGTTCCATGAGCAATTTCCAACGGGCTCTGAAACTTTCATTAACATTCTCCCAGTAGTTTAGGTGCTGGAAAACACCGACCGAAGATTTGAAATCTAACCGAAAACCGAAAATCAACCCCCAAATTGACCCCTAAAGATATCAACCACAAAAATAAACCCCAGATCCCACAAAAACTAAATTTTAATCAAATTATAAGCTATTTCTAAATATTTCTATTAGTTATTAAAATAAAAAAAAAATTGTAATACGAAAAAATTCTGGTTCAACCCTAAAAACTTATATTTAGCGGTAAATTTGGAGGGTTAATCCAACATCTGATTTGGATGATCAGATTACTCCCAAATTCAAACCGTTTGTTCTTTGTAACATTACCAACATATCTGGAAAACTTTAAGAAATGCACAACACCACAACCCCAAAAAATATTTCCAACAGCTTTTTATTTTATCGATGACTGTTTTCTTTCTCTTGTTTCTCATCGCCACGCGATAGCGCGCACTGGCCTTTCAACCATTTACGAAGAAAAAATACGATAAGTTCGTCTCTGCTGCGTATGTCATGGCTGTGATTTTAACAGTTTGTGCGTAAAATATACGAGTAAGTTAAATGCGTTAATACTATATATAGAATAAAATAACCTTTAAGTTTGGAAGGCGTGCTACACCTCTGAGTTGCAATTAGCGCAATAATCATCGGCTCGCTGGAATGTTTCTAGAACACGGGATACTTGGTCAAGTATACAAAAAACAAGTTTCAACTGGCAGCAGGTGCCAGTGGCTGTGAAAATCCTATAGATTTATTTCCTATTTACGATGCACTTGACACCATCGCAGTTCTAAGCTTATATTCATCAACATCTGATGCACTATAAACGTCTAATAATTATTGTGCCGTAAATGCGACAGACTAGAGCATTTACCTCTATCCTTTACCCAGCATAATAATACCATGAGATGAGAGATAACACAGAATATATTATGCAGCTAGGGATTACGTTAATGGAATTGATGCTAATTGACCGCTGGATTTAATATGAATTAAACTTTTAATGACTGGAATGAGTGCCACGTTACAGCATTGGGTAAATTGTGTATCAGCATTTCCTTTGCAGTTCACTTTAAAAGCCTTCTTCACCTTCCTGAAGTTATTAAGACACTCACTGGTCAATTTTCGTAAAATGACGCGAGAATAAAATTTTTTTATTGCAAGATTCACTATATTAAAAATTGGCTCGACGTTTCGGCCAAAAACATGGCCCTCATCTGGATTAAAAGTCAGTATTGTCATCTGCAAATTACAAAAGAATATTTCGTCTATCGCATAAACATGACTGGGTTCCCAGAAGGTACTGATATAGCACGAAATACACCTAATTTACAAGTTTCTCATTCTAAAATTCTAACGAGTAATGCTATTGCGCAAAATCTGCGAGGAAAATGTTAATATTGCTCGAAAAACACGTAATTCACAAATTGTATAAAATTAAGATTCCTAATTGTAATACTATTGCACAAAATGCACGTAGTTAGTACGGACAGGCATATTGCATAAATTTGTACTACGGACAGAGCTCAGGTACATGCATCCTAAACACCACCACCATTACGATCAAAATGGCGGTCGCCCGCCCGTGCGAGCCTTTTTATACAGGCTCGGTCTTCTGAGGATGCTCCTAATACAGCTTCAGAATGTTAAATCCCTGATCGTATTTCACATTTATAAACGGATTTTCCTGTTTAATGACGATTGCTGCTGCTATTTTTTAGATCAGTGGAGCTATGATGACTGAACACTATAGAAAAGTTTGAGATCAAGCTTTCTGTTGAAGGTACATTCATGTGATGGTCATTGGAAAAGTGCGCTTTTATGCTACAAGGATTGTATCTGTGCTGCTCACAGCGCTTAGTGAGGGCGTTCGATCGTCGTGTGCCCTAGGTAGGTCGCGTTACAGCGATCCTCAGAACAATTGAAACACTACACGACTACCGCCCTATCAGCGGCGAGCTTAGTAGGCCTTGTAGAAAAACACGAACCTAGTTTGTAAGGCTTGTAATATGGCACTAGCTCGACGGACGTACTATCGTGGATTTAATTTTCATGCCTTTGAATGATATTCTTAAGGGTTTTTCTGTCGGCGATTGATGAAAAAATATTATCGAACTGTACATAAGTTTAATGCAGTTATTGTCGCAGTCATTTTCCCCTTAGAGCCAAACAAACGCACTTCTCTAAGTTACAGTTTGTAACACAAAAAAAAAAAATGTGCTACTTTTGACTATTGTCACCACTCGAACCCGAAAATTTTAGATCACTCTGTGGTAGATGTTGCTGTGCTGAACACGAATTTCCGAGTATAGGTCCCTGTCGCCAGGGTATTTTCCCTGTTTTTTTTTTCTTTTTTTTAGATAGCAATTTTTAACCAGCGTTACACAGAAATCTAGCGCAATTAAGAGGGAATTCTCTAATAAATTCTGAGTAGAAAGTACCAAATCAACACAGAAATGAGCTATTTTCTTTTTTGTAACTCAATATTAATGCTGAAATCTATGCGTTACTCACACAAAATCAAGCAATAACTCGACCAAATGAAAGAACCATCATCAGATACTATGCGTCGCTTGTCCACCCATTGTTTACCTTTCCATCGTGTCGTGTTCGATGCGTCATGGTAGTAACTTGCAAAACATAACTGAACCAGTTCCCTACTTTGACCCTATATTGGGAACATCATCTTGGACGATTACGAACGGTAAATCCATGAAAATTCATATTCATTGATGAATTACTTCTCAAGACTAGGAGCGTAGGACTGGTTCTGCTAATGGCATCACAGCTTAGGCAACCATTTTACAGAAAAAAAAATGTTGAACAATAGTGAGTACCAAGACTGATATTTTATACTAAATTTAAGTCATTCAACATATCAGCATTTCCATAACTAACGATTTCCATTGGATGTTTCGGAATGTCTTCTCCAGTCTTCAGAATGAAGAATAATGAATGGAAAAACCTAAAAATGAATATTTTTTTTTTCCTGGTACACTACCAGGGAGCAGAGATGCTGTCAGTGGGAGATGTAAAACTTGAATGACAGGGGTAAGCTTGGAAAGTCAAAATTTCAGTACTTGTGCAGTCGGGCGAAATGGAAGCAGCAGTCGAGGTACAGTCGGAAGAAAAATTCACTTATGGATTGTAATGAGAGCTACAGCTGGGGTCAGTATATTGAAGCTGAATTTTGTTTTATTGCTGTATGGAGATTTTAAAGTTGTGAGTTCTATTAGATTGGAAAAGTCGATGATGGAGAAGTTTTTCTGCTTAATGGATGAGTGTTTTGTTCTGCATGAAGACGGGGAGCAAAATGGGTTATTTGTTACAATTGGTAAACCTGTTTTGCTAGATATACCTAAATGTTAGTCAGGGCGGGCTCTGTAACGCTGTCCAGTGCTTCCCACATACGAAGCGTCGTAAGCTCCTGCATTGAAATTTATAGACGATGCTGCACAGAAGTGGGGAAGATTTTTCTTTGAACTTGAAGCAGGATCCAATGGCTAATGTGTTTTTGTAAGAGAACATGAAGCTTATACGCGGGTGGGCTTTGGAAAGGAAAGTTTTGAAAAAGTTGACGGTATCGACAGCGTTTTTGCAGGAGTATATAAAGGAGTGGAAAAAGTCTAATTTTCGAGCAGTAGGTTAGTAATACCGGGATCAAATAGTTTTTCCGTAAAGAGTTTGCAGTAGTGATCTAACCCAGGCAAAATAAATTGTCGAGCGACAGTCGTGCGACTGCAGGTAATTGCTGTAGGACGTGTTGGAAAATCGAAGTAGAACTGTCGTGTACGAGTCGCTATGTCCCTTTTTTGGGCCGAATTTTACAGCTCATTT
>LQNS02277718.1:23207266-23219256 GCA_001587735.2 Parhyale hawaiensis
TGCTGCAGCGTCCTGTACCACCCCTGAATGGCGGACATTCAGCATGTAATTAAGTACCTATTACCACCCCTCAGGCAGCCCTGTTAAGCTTCTGCCGCGGCTCTAAATTCTGTTAGGGTTACGATGGATTTTGGGGCAAAAAAAAAAAAAGCAAACGTCCAGGAAAAGAAATAAAGTGATTATTGATTTAAAAAGGCAAGTGTGTGAGAAATGTGAAGTCGGTTACAGGAATATGAACATTGCAAGGTAATTTAAACTTACAGAAAGTACTCTGAGAATAATTCTGAAAAAAGTACACAATATAAGAGACACGTCAGCGTATATTATTCATTTTTTAACCATAATGAAATATTTTAAATTGCTATTTTATTAGCTATCAGGGCAATTCCTTACCTAGGACGAGCCAGTCCATTTTCTTTATTTATGGTCCGATTGTTATGAAACTTGCACAGTATACGTAGAATTGAATTTTAAGACCATTTTATTCATGCAAATTTTTCGATTTTTGCAATAGTTTTAAAGTAATGTTGATACTAAACTGTCTTCATTTCTACCAATAACAAGTCCGCTTGACGCAAGCGGCGACCAGCACACTTTCCAACCAGTAAGACGCTTGCGTGACGCGTTGGTTGAACAATAAAAAGCCTAAGTGAGATGCGTTGGTGTCAACCAATACGAATCGTGTATACTGTATGGCTGCAGCTATTGGGGGATTTACCCCAGTTCTTCGAAATTTCAGATTGTATCAGGGATTTTTAGAACAATTTCGGGAGTTTTTCAATTTCATATATGACAATTACGCAAATAATTAAGAACTACCGCGCATATATTCAGTATAATATTGAGATGAGTACAAAGTGTTTAGCTATAGCGTGAAGCTTCTATTTATATTCTTTTATAAATATTTCGGGAATTATTTTACCTTTTGGGGAATACTGAACTTCCCTTTTAAGTGCTCTTTATTTTGCCGGTGATCGCTGTAGAGTGCGGACGTATAGCTTTTATTTGTTGTGGTGTTGTGTTCTTATTGGTATATTTTGCAGTACAAACATTTTATTTTCGTTATTTATGGTTCGATTGTTATCAAACTCGCACAATAGACGTAAAATTGAATTTGAAGAACATTTTATTCCATTTTTCTTGAATTTCAGTTTCGTTATGTTTGGTATGTGTACGTAAGATTAGGGTAGGTTAGCGTAGGGTAGGTTAGGGTAGGTTAGGTTAAGGTAGGTTATCAAAAACTATTGCGAAAATAAAAAAAAAATGCAGGAATAAAATGTTCTTAGAAATCAATTCTACGTATACTGTGCGAATTTCATAACAATCGGATCATAAATAAAGAAAATAGAATGACTCGTCTAAAGTAAAGAATTCCCGCTATCAGCTAACATTAAAATAATACTGTTATTATACACAATTCAATGTGCACTCTTGTTGAATAAATGCGCATATTATGTTAAAGGTTTTTTTCAGTTATCCCAATAACTCGGGAACTATTTCTCCTAATTCCTAACCCACGTTTTCTATGAATTTCAGGGAGGACTATAAAAATAAGCTTACATCCCGCTATGCGGGTAACCGTACAGCGCGAGTACGAAAAGACGCGTTATGTGAAATCTTACGGTACCATACGTGCTCGTTAAACACGAAAAACTGTGCTGCTGCACCGAATGAGAAGCGGGATCCTCTTCCGATAGTTGGAATGAAAATGAAAGTCAAACATGCTGTGCTTTTACAGCGTGTATCGGAATTTAGATTAACACTTCGAGAAAATTACACTGGTATAGATGCTATGGCACAGATTATCGAGTTTTTTTTTTTTTGCCACAGACGAAACATTCTTTGCAGAAACGTTATTCTTTTGCAGATTGAAATTCGATATTAGATTAACTGTACAACATTTTTAAAGTTATCCGTGCCACAATTGTCGTACAAGAAAAAAATCGTGAAATGCAAGCATAAAGCTGTAACGCACTTGCCTCACGTCCAGTTTTTGGTGGGTTGCTGGTATGGTACAGGTGTGGGAGACTACAGCATTGAAACGATGTTATTGGTTTTTGTTCCATTCATGTCATTACATAAACTAACAAATGATACAAGTATCTTGAATAGTGAATAGTCTCATTTATGCATTTCAGTATTCAACAATAATGTTATAACTGTGAATGTGTTGAGAACATTATGTGCAGAAACGTAATCAAATGGAAAAAATTATTAAAACGTTAATTTTTAGAAATAAAATTCAAATTGAACCTTGGAGATAGCCTACTTTCAGGAGTTGAAAACGCAGAAAAAAGGAGCCCCTGCCAAGACAGGGCAACAGGGTGGGTCCGATGTGGTGGACCTCAGGAAGTCGGGAGGTAAAAATGGCAGGATTGGACCTGAGACATGGCCTCCGCCGGTCTTTACCCTCCAGAAACATAATTAAGGCTGGCTGCACACTAACAACTTTCGTTGCCGCTAGGAACTTAGAAGCAACTCAACTTATCCATGTACGTAGGTAGCTACGGCACGGCTTCAGCTTGCACAAAATTTAGCTGCTTCAAAAATTTAAAATATTTCAGTCGCTACTGCAATTTCTACACCCTAGCGAGTGACAATGTTGAACTTTCAACGATCGCTCTTAATTATGAGCGGTTGGTGTTCACAACGATTGTCATTTTAAGAATTACAGCACGATGTTCATAGACGTCATGCTGAAGTCACGGCCACGGCTGCGCAGTCGGATAAGCTAAGTTGCGTCAAGGCTACTAGCGACAACGAAAGTTGTTACGAAAGTTGTTAGTGTTCAGCCGGCCTAAGATCGGAGCACCATGAGTAAGCTTGACAGCCCCTACAGTTTTCAACAAATAGATCTCTTCAATTTCTACAGTCAAGTGTAGTTTTTATAATCAACTCTAAATTTCCGATGGGATAAGTTTCTTCATCTCAGTGCAACCCGTTTGATTTCATTCTCGGCATGCTACACAGACAATACATGCGCCACATTGTTATGATAAAGATAATAAACTTAGCTTAGCAAGTCTGGAGTTACCCACGACACTGCTATTTTAGCACACGTATCGCTTACATTCTTGCAAACCAAATATCAACTGCTGATGTTTCGTTTCTAAAATAACGTCGTCAGTGTTGCAAGAGCAACCAATGCCGAAATTCTATCGTGGACATACGTCGCTCGAATGCAGATTTCCAATACTTGCCTTGTAGCTCGGAATCATAATGTTGTAGCTCAGTGGATTGTGAAATGTGGTGCCCAGCCACCTGTCTGCTTGAAGAGACACTGGGGTGTTTTGCATACATGGAAAATGCACTACTAAATAGTAAAGTTTTTGATAAAGCATTCAGATTTGGGTATCATAATCAGGGGACCGGAGTATGTACCCACTGACTTTGATATAGTAGATCGTGTTGAGCAATTACCGAATGAGATAGCATGTAATAGTATCGTCCATTTCCTTTTATTTCGTACCAATCAAATGCTATTACCTTCGACCTGGAGATTATGTTTTTATCGGAATTTCCAGTCTGATGTCTGTTATGTTTTTGTAAATTTATCTGCCACAAAAAAACTGAAAAAGTTCAGATCAGATATTTACGAAATTTACAGGGCTTGTTGGGTATGTTAGGGAACTGGTGATTAACCTCTAACAAGCATTTGTTCTGTCGCTTGTGTTTTATATTTATTTATCGGCAACGAGACTCAAACAGTTATATAGGAATTTATGCGAAAGTTGCAGAAAATGTTATAAGGAGCAAATGATCCAATTTTTTTATCATTTTCTCCATTTGTCTACTTGACCGTCTGCTTGTTTTACTGTTTATCAATAACATTACCCAACTAAAACGCCCAAAAGCGTAAAAGCATCTCGGGGGTGGGACGGGAGCAGATTTCAACGCCGTCATTATTGCCAGCCAGCTTACTCTAGGGTTTTGGCATTTTTCGCATCTTGGTCAACCCACCTGACTCTCCGCAAAGAATTATGAACATATATATATACTGTATCGTGCAAAATACGAGAACGATTTTCATTATTTGAAAATAAAGTTTAGCAATGTAGAGTAGGTTAATGAATCTTTTGATGGGGCCTTGAGGAATGAATGTATTTACCATATTTCTACAAAATATCAGGACAAACATAACTATACTAGTGGACCCGTGCGTGAAGAATTCACGCAATAACCTATACGTTTGCCTAATGCTTCTAGGCCGGTGCGGAATCTCCCCTTCTCTTATTTGCTTCTTAATTTTCTTCTTTTCTTCATTGATCCTTTGTTGTGCGGTCATCCTTAGGTCTTCTATATAGAAAGGCAAAAGTATAACATCTAGAGTAAAACACTTCAACAAACTTAAACAAAATAGCAGCTTATATACAATGTGTTCGTTCGGTAGCAAAGATACCGTTGATACCGTCTTTCCACCTCAGGTATCTGTTTCATTTGAGGTCCTCAAATTTTGACCTATGAAGAGAACACTGCCTCGTCAGAGGAAAACAATAAGCTAGAAGAAATAATTGTCATGACGGAACTTTTGAATACAAAGCAGTCAAAGCAACTGTTAACGTAGTTTGACCCTTCTTATCGAGTACGTTGCTTTAGTAGACACCCTTCTTTGATGCTTAGTTCTTCGTACTCTGTGCCCATCGAAACTTCAGATATCTTCAGTGCTACGATTTCAACTTCGGCAATGCAAGAAGTGCATTCAGACATAAAATCGCCCTATACTTTGCCATTGATTCGATGTATGGAGAAGCTAATACTCGTACAAATCAGACTAAGCCTGCGATTTCTTCATTGTTGGAATTTCAACTGTCCCTGCTTAAGATACGATTGCCATCTTCTGCAACCTGGCCTATTTTCTGCCTATCACTTTCATTAGAGCTTGAGGGGACAACCAGAGCCTCCAACCTGGGCTAAATTCCGCCTATCTATTTCGTTAAGAGCGTGACACCAAACATATATATTTATATATATATAAACACATGACGGTCATTCTTAGTATTAGATTCCCCGGGTTCAATGATACGCGGAGGTCAGCAGTCCTGTGCAGCTGGGCAAGGTCTTTTTAATAATTTTATGCCCCTGAGCTCTTCTGAATGAACGGGTTAGAACCCGGAAAATTTCCATGTGGAAGTGGGCACTAGGAGTGCTAGCAAAATTCAAGGATTCAAGGAAGGGGGGGGGGGGAGGAGGGCGACAGCGAGACACAAAAGCTAGGCCCTAAGCAGTACACTTTTTTCAAGGCCTCATTCAAAGAGGAGGGTGCGTGTAACTTTTTTGGGAGGGAGTGTGTCCCCCACGATCCTCCCCTGGCTACTCCACTGCAGGGAATTGTGGATATTATTATCAACCAAGAGGATGGACATAATATATCACACATCGAGTCACAGTGTAGAAAATTTCACTGGTCTGTCTGCAAAGCCGTGAAAGTTTCACGGGTCCCGCTAGTGTTTATTAATTTATCTGGGCGAGTTCATGTATCATTCATATCTAGCTACGCCTTGGCTCATCCACTTACCCGAATGTGTTATAGTGTCTTAGAAATAGTAGAAACGTTACAGTTTTGTTTCACTCGAAGTTTGAAGTAATTTCCGTAACGTGCCTAGAGATACCTGCAGAGAGAACTGATTCGACCGCTATTATTTTATATATTCCTGTGGCGTCCATAACGTTGCGTTGACAACGACGCCGCAAATCATTCGGGTGTCTGGATGAGTGAGCGCGTTGAAGTAAATAACGAGTGAACTCGGCCTTGCACAGCGTTCTGCGCTTGCGTACTTATAGTTGGCGCTGTTGTGGTCACGTGATTTAAGTGTTCGCCTGATCGCCCAAGCTTATCTTCTATTTGTACAGTATAAACACGACTGCTTTACTGGAAGTACACACCAAGGAAGAAAAATAGCAGTAACACTGAAGAACTAAGAAATAATAATAAGCATGGATGCCGGTTATACTGTAGTTATTTCCTCTGCGGCTGGCCATCACTATTCCAACTTTGACAATACCTCTATCCTATGAGAGACTATATATAAACTATTATTTGTCTTATAATTTATTATAGTGCCTAAAGAAATTATATCCATGCCGGCACATATGTCAGTACTCCATAGTTTCTTTTGTATCGTTATGTATAACATACTTTTAACATTTGCCGGGATCAAAAGACTTCCGGGATTCATCTCTCACAATCCCGAGACTACGGGATCTCTGCTCTGTGCCGGGGCTGAAAACCTAATTCTCCATTGAATAGCGGTCAGCAGGTTCTCGGTGGAATTTAAATCTGGGTTAGCCGACTTGGGAGACACACCATCACCCTCCCAGTCGTAAGAACAACGTCTTTGAGCCAGCAGCTACAGGTTTTGTGAGACCTGTGCGCAGGAGAATCATCAGGTTGAGAAACCATGGTCTTCCGCGAAGACAGCGGTTGAACCAGCAACCAAGGCCGAAGGCTGTTGTCAAGGAGCTACATTCTAAGCTCTTGAATTCAGCTGCACCCATCGATTTCCCGTATAGGGTCCATTAATTACTGAGATCGCCTTTTATTCTTACCCAAAGCACAACCCCTCCTTCAGTTTCCAACCTGACGACCAACCATCTTACCCATCAATAGTAACCCGACACAAATCCGGCATTGTGACTTTTAAAGTCTGTTTTCAGATACCTGGGTGTCCAGCCCATGTTCTTTGTTTTCTGAATTGCTTGTTTAGGGGAGCTCATTTCGAGAATTCGGCACTTGCCTAAAAGTCTTCAAGGTTTTCTACTGCGTTGTTTTTCCCGTTTTCAGGAGGTCAGTATCACCGAAAACAGCTTTGCTCAAAAAAATGTATTTTTGTCCGTTGAATTAAAAATTTACGACTATCCATTGCTCAGAGTTTGATCAAATGACCTCTCTTTCCTGTTTTCCTTCCCGTCTTGTCGCAGTTCGCAAAAGCTTTGCTGGCTCGATGGTCACGATTCTTCGTTTTATTGTCCACTTCCAGCTTAGACATCGCGGTGCAAAGTTTAAAAACACTTCTTGTACGATCGGAGTTTATAATTGAATCTTTGTCCATGTTCATTTACTACCATAGAGTTGCACAATGAGGCAGGTCGGGTAGCGTACGGCCCTCTTATAACTGTTGCCGAATCCTAGTTTATGAATTTCCAAGTTTGAGTTAGTATTAATTTTCTTCGGCCACGTATTGACGAAACGAACTTATTATACATCTTTATTTATTTACTCGCATCGCGTAAAGCACTGAATAAATAGGAAGAACTAGCATCTTGTAGTGTTAGTAAAATAGGAAAAAGGAAATAGGAAAAAATAAAATCTTCGAAGATTCGCGGTATCTTTGATTTGGGGCTGTATTAGGGGCAAACCAAGGGCTGGCTTGTTAAACACAGTACTAGAAAGCCCAGCCGTCAATATAATAACGGCAATATTTTGTGATTTAGCTTTTTATTGTTCCATTTCCCAGTATAGGTTTTGCGGTAAAATAGGTTTCATACCGGCAAGCGTGATCTCTCATTCATGAAACGCAAGTTGTACAGCAATGAAGGCATGAGTTTTGCGCGAGCAAAATATCACCTCTGCAAGATAAGGCGCGGATATAAGTTTGAATTGGTCAAACGTTGGGCAGCACTATGAAAATATAGTTCATTCAAAAGAATTCACCGAAAGTGCTCAGAGCTAAACATAACCTGGATATCAGCAGATAGCTAAACCTTTAGGGGCGAAATTTGGCTGGGAGGTAAATAGAAAGTAAAGAGAAATCTGTTCACCGAAAAGTTTCTACTGTTGCAAAGAGATTTAGCGAAATGGATTATGCCCGAAAGGAACGGAAACTCCAACCAGGACTGAGCCTATCAAACTGCTACGAAGAAATTCAGCGAAAAACATATATGCAATATAGGCCTGTCTTATGCCAGGCATGATGGAAAACTTTGTTAGAGGTGCTACTTTTCATTTCCTACGATCAGAAGAAGAACCATCATATCAAAAAGTACACCACTAGTTTTGACAGCGAAGCGAGCTTCAGAAAATGCAGTGTTTCACCTTTTGATCATATACTGTATTTCAGAGGCTGCATTTGTCACGGTTACTCTAAGGGCTAAAATTTTTTGGCCTCTCAACTTGCTTTTCAGTAGTTGAATTTTCTCCTATCTAAATCCTTAACAGCGTGACGGGGAGAAGGACTAACGAAATGAGCGAGCAAGCAAGCTGGAGCAACCAACAACTGTGTAGGCCTATATTATGTAGCGGACTCGGGACCTGGGCAGAGATTTATCAAGCTACTTACAATTTTGTAAGTCCCTATAGTCTATAAATCTCTAATTGACGATTAAGGCAGAGCTACACGAGGCTGTACACAGTAAGCAGCGTTGCCAAATCTTATGTGTATCTGAAGTCTGTCTGTGTACGTCAAATGCTGTGTGCAAAAATGTATCTGCGCGCATGAGATATTGGATAGTGAAACCCAATAAAGTATGCATTAAAATGCAGGTTACATTGAGGTGTTAATGAAGAGGGATTATCAAAGTAAAGTTTATAATATCTGTGAAATAAACAATTCTTTTACATTGTTTGGAAATTATAATAGTAATTAGAAACGCAAAATATAAGCTAAGCATGTACTAAATCTAAAATGACAGCTCTTCATCTCTTCATCCGAGCTTTCTGTGATGTGTATAACAAATCAACAAAATGGTCAACTGCAATATCCAGCTTTGCATCATCATCTTGGATTGTTTCTGCACGTCGTACGGCGTCTGGCCAGTTTTTTGGCGGTATGGAACATAGTGCTTCCTGAGTCAAATTTTGCAATTCGAACATTTTAAACTTATTTCTAATTTCTATGAGAAACGAAAGTCTTCACGTTTTCCCATATAAGTTCAATGGGATTATATTGGCAATGATAAGGAGGTAGCCAAACAACCATATGGCCAGCTTCAGATGCGATAGCATCAATTGAATATTTGTTGCCTAAATTTGAAGCTAATTGCTCTGCTATTTCAAGGAGTTCTGCTCTCAGAAACGCGCTGTTGGGGTTCGCTACTTTTTTTAGCTAGCCTGTCGAATATTTCTGCTTTCCTCCAAGATGCAATGGGATATCTCCAAGCGAACAGAGTGTATAAGCAGCATTGCCCATAACAGTTATTGATCCTGAATCGAAGTTTGGCAATTTGGGCATTGGTTTGGCTGTGATAGTCACTGCCGTCGTTGTTTGCTTGGAAAACGAGATAAGCCTCTGGAGCAAATCCATTATTCTTTCCAGCATCGAGAATAATTACTCTGTTCACTTTAACGATGGGAGGTTTCACTCCGGTCAGTAGATTTGATGCGCAGTAAGTCCAGCATTTCTGCACAGTCTAATTTTGATTGATCCACATCTCATCTAAGTAAACAATATTCGCTTCTTGTTGCCTGAACTTTTTTTATTTCTTACAAAACTTCTGCTCTGGTGGCGACAAGAAGACTTCGTTCCATTAAGAATTTGCGTCCATCCACTTTTGTAAATTCGAATCCTATTTTCAACAGAACATTTCTTAGCGATGTCAGGCATCCATCAAATCCAATTTCATCCTTTAATAATTCTTCGTTGATTTTACATAATGTCGGAATTTCTTTCCTAGCATAAAAGTTCAAAACAATTCTTCGAAATACATCCTTATCAAACTGATCAATTTCAGTGACATGAGAGCATCTTCGTCTCTTCTTTGGTGAAACAAAGGTTGAAGTGACTGGTGGCTCTTCTGGTGTTGGACGTTTGCCAACTTGATTAAGCTAGCTGCGAATCCTTCCAACTGTGCTATTGCTCAATTTAGTAGCTGCAACTTTGTTGATATCCATAAAAGTTCCTCTGTTTGCCTTTTCTGCTATGAAATATCTATTAACATTGTAGACTATCTTTTTAGCCTGAAAGTGGAGACGGCCGAGAGAGTGAGCGCGACTAGAAGCCGCTTCAATATCCGTTCCATGTACGTAAATGACCCCGTGGTGAAATGACTGCATGTCAATTCCATTCAGGCGATTTGACATATGGGCCTTTCCTCATGTGCCTAATCTCTTTTTGTTACTTCAAAAAAATCAAAATGGTTTATACACAAAACAATCTATTTATATTGTACATTTCTACACATCGTTTTTATGCTTTTATGAAATTTGTTAAGCAGAAATATGAGTATTCTACAAAGAATAACCGCACACATATGCAACGTTTAGCAACGCAGCAACTAGAGATGATCCCGCCCTAATCGTCAATTAGAGATGGATAGAGTATAAATAGTACATAATTTCACTGGTAATATGACACCTTCTCTACGGCTGTAACAGGCTTTGGTTAATGTTCTAAATGTATTTGCACAAGCGTGTATCGTAAAATGTGTAACAGTTTTCCATGGAGCCACTATGTTCTACACTCTATAGGACATGTGGCATAGCTTTCTTGCAACGTGCCAAGTTCTGCGTAAATCGTTCTTGTGAAGTATTAAGGAAGTCAAGCAGTCGTCTCATAACATTGTATACTTGATGAAACTTATGCCAATCAGAATTACACGGTTACAAAATGCTGGAAAGAAACGACATCGCCACAAGGTGGCGGAGTGAATCCACCAACAGGAAATAGCAGTCGTCTGATTATTCTTCAAGCTGGGACGGTAATGGTTTTGTACAAAACACAGAGCTAATATTCCAAGCTAAAAACGACGGAAACTATCATCATCAGGTGAATGCCACACTTTTTGAAGAATGGTTTCGAAAGCAACTCCTTCCAAATTTTTCTCATAGCTCGGAAGTTGTCATGGACAACGCAACTTATCACTCCGTGCTGCTTGAAAGAAGGCCTACTACATACGTAATGGAGGAAATCAGGAAATCAGATTTGCCTCCAGAGTTTGCAAAGAAGTTAACTGTAACGACTACATACGTAATTGACGAAATTGGAGAAGAACCATAGCATCGGGTTTTGAAAACACCTCCTTACCATTGTCATTACCATTCAACTGAGCTCACAGGGGAGCAGGTAAAGATCGTCACGTAACCAAAAAATAACACGTTTTAAATGGGTAACAGAGTTCTGGTGAAAGAATCTCTCAGTCTTATAACACCGCGTAATTGGATGGAAGCAGTGCGACATGAAGCACAATAATAATTGCAAGATGAAGATGGTAAATAAGACATAGCTAGCAGCAGAAAAGTTCGTTGAATAATTCGTAATCATTAGAGCAGAATCTTTTGATTCAGAATGCTGCGCATAATTACAGTCAGTGATTAGAGGAATAGACTTACTGCGGAAACCTCTTCAAAAATGAGCCAAGACTTTTACTTCAAGGGAGAGAGAAAATAAGACAAACCCTCATACGTTATTCAATGCACGCAAAAACATATATAAATTCCTTTATGAATACATCTGGGTATAAACGTATATTTCAATAAACGATTAAATGCGCATTAATATGTGTACAAGGTATTCATTACATCTGCTGTTACTCTTATCTATATTCCTAATAACACCTATACCCGTGGAATAAATGTTACATCCATTTTCTAGCCTCTGTTGTCATGGCTATTTCAAAATTTTCAATATAGTCCGACTGAAAAAGGGTTCGTTTTCGATTCTTCTGATTGAAAGCACGCATGCTGGATAGTTGGTGGTAGCTGCGGCACCATCGCAGTCAAGCCCACAGCGAAAAGCGACCGTTCATTGCCTGTAGCAGTGAGCTGTAACTTACAACCATAAGGCAGATAGACTACAACCTTGTATCGTGGTTGAAAAATACTACATTTAAAGTTTTACAATGTTGTAACGTTAGTAAATCAGAGCCCTGACTTATGCATGAGCGCGTTCGTCTATGACAAAAGTGATAACGATTTAGATTTATTTAGCCTCTCATTTATCAATTCTTATCATTTTAATTTTTGGTGCTTGTATATTCCAGATTTTATTGACCTGATGATGATGTCTGAGACATCGAAACGTTGTCATTTTTGAACTCTGATGGTGACAAATATTTTA
>LQNS02277718.1:23228884-23253238 GCA_001587735.2 Parhyale hawaiensis
ATCCATCGAATTTCTTCCCTATCTAAAAGTGAAGAAGATGTGTCAAACAAGATCACAAGACACAAGCAAGACACAAGCAAGACCGGTTCACAGACTTTTAGTATAATATAGATAGATAATATAGATAGATAGATGTTTTTGAACCAGTATCATGGTTTGGTTCCATGGGAATATCACGGGCCCAGTTAGGTCTACTGCACACGATAGTACTTTCGGCAGGACGTACTGTGTTTTCGCTGTATATGAAAGATAACTCAGGACATATGGAACTCACTTCGAGAGGCATCGGTCACAGGACATCGATCCAGCATGTTCTACTTTTGTCAAAGGAAAGTGAATCTTTGGGCTGATCGTATCTCGCGCATTTTTGCTGATATTAAGAGTTTCACCACGCAATCACTTAAAAAGGGATACGAGAATGATTGCTGTTATGGCAACCGTATTTTAAATAGTATTTAACAATTTCTTTTATTGATATATAAATAATTTATTTGAGTTACTTTCTTACAACTTGTGTGGAGGTACCTGGCAACTGTCTAGGTCACATGTTTTCCCGTTCTCTATGATGGAATATTTTCTTATATAAAATGCAATTGTACCAATGCAATAGTGACTTTTATAGACTATTATATTTCTTTATTCATCAAACTTTCTATTTATTTGTTAACAAGACTCGAGTGCAGCTGAAGCATTCCACTCTACCGTGGTCATGCTCGAGACTCGAAAAAAGAAGTAAGCTATAATACTATCGTCTGCAGCGGGCTTTGGAGAGGGCAGTTCGTAGGAAATATTATCAGCCTTGCAAGAGGCCGGATGTAAGAAAGCACGCGTAGAGTCTCTGTTTTGGTGAACTAGATGCGGCTTTGCACAATGTGAAGAGTTCTCTGATCCATCTGAAAGGCCTTTCCAGACCGTGAAAGTTCCACAGGCGCAGCTAGTAATAGACGGTTATGTTATAACTCCTGAAACATGTTATAACGCCTGAAACGTGATGTATACAATCAAAGCGAACGCTAAGCAATGAACGGCGCTAAAACTTTCGACATTATCGGAGATTTTTTCCCACAATTCGGCGGTTATACATAGGCAAACTGATACTAATACACCAAAAATACACTGCATACAAAAAGATGTGTACAATTTCACCTGATCACAGAGAAGAAATAAATGGAAGAACCATAACATAAACACCAACTACAATATCGCTACATTTTACTGTAACTGTTTTCTCGGCTTCTGATCATACGATATTCATTTCCTTGGTTTGTATACAAGTTTCCGGTCCAGAAGGATTCGAAAGCCACCGGAGTCGAAGCATTTTTCTTGCGTAATGTCGTCACCGGGTGTGGGGAGTACATCGAAGTTCTGGACGATTGCTGCGGTGAAGAGGAAGAGCTCCATGCGAGCAAGCAGCTCCCCTGCGCACTGGCGTCGACCTGAGATAGAGCAAAAATAATTAGTTTTTTGTAAAGTGACTGAAGGCCTAATAAGACTGAACGTAAAATTAGCTTCAACAGCTTGTTCCTGGCCAGCATAAGATGACCCATTGAAGTGTTTATGAATTACGCTACGGGCTGAGTATGCATGTTCAGTGGCTGTTAGGTATTCGTCCATTTGTAATTAGGTCGTTTAGCAGTGGTTCCCAAGTTTTTGTTATCGAGTGCCGCTTGGAGGTCCCGCACACTTGCTGTGCCACTTCCTTGGCACACCTGACTGCTGAGGGTATAAAACACAGCAGCGCAGTGGCGACGATAGCCATTCAGTGTGCAGACCTAGCGCCCACAGGTCTCTGTACTGCCTTTCAATAGCAGTCGTACCTACTGATCACGGTTCTTAGAGTGTCTTGAGTATACAGACCTAGACCGCAGGACCTATTATTGTTATACAGCATTGCCATCGTACTTTATATGAATCGGTGAACCCACAAATATATGGATAGCATTACCCACAGTCTCCATTATCCACTGAGGTACCGAGAATACGGCAATCTACGACATCCGGCGAGATTTACGGTGACCATAGTACTGTAATTGGTTGACCCACGCGAGTACGAGGAGGTATCTGGCACTTGGCACACCACGCTGGTACAAGCGGTACAACAACGGCACAACGCACATGTCGCCCGCACATTGCCGCTTACCACTTTATTTCGAAGAGTCGCGTTATGATAGGATGTATATTTCTTTACAAGTAAAGCACGTAAGTGAAACAAAAAAGAAGTCCTCGCGTACCAAGGGAAGCCATAGGCCTTACCAACCGGTACTGGCATGCTTTCTACAAGTTGAAAACCATTGGCTTAGAGCAGCCACAGCATGCACTACAGGCCACTTCTTGTGAAGTTACAATACTGCTCCAACTCTCCATATTTCCTACACTTTCTTGAAGTTTTTTCAAAGCGCTCATTTCCCTCAACCATCTGCTGAGCTTCAGTATGTGCTGGTATATGATTCGTAAAATTGGAAGGTGAAAGAATACATTCTTTTAGAATGATATTATTTTCAGAAATCCGAAGAGAAAATGGCGATGAAACTAACTGCAATTAATGAAAATGGATATATATTAGTAAAATAAGTGGCCTCTTGAATTGCAATACAATTCTAAATATTAAGCCAGTAATCATGTAAAACTTAACGTTTCGGGAATGCCTCCCATCTTCAGAAGTATAAAATATCTAAGGTAACCTATCAAATTAAGACAGAATTTTTTATTTTCAATATTTTGGGGAGCAGAGATGTTATTCGGAGGAAGTCTAAAATGCAACTGAATGGAGCGAGCTTAGAGGGTCCAGATGTCGACGTCTGTACAGTCAGAGGACAATGGGTCAGACATGAACCGTGTGTAGAGGTACAGCCGAGGTCATAATGTTGAAGCTAGGTTTTACTCTATGGATGTAGAGAGATTCCAGTGTGGTAAGTTCGACTGGGAAAGAAAAGTCTATGATTGAGATGTCTTTCGTGCTGATAGGATGATTATTTTGTTCAGCATGGAGACATGGAGCAGAACGAGCAGGTTTTGCGAGGGGTGGACCGGTTATACTGGATACGCCTAAATGTTGATCGATGCGAGCTTTGAAATGTTGTCTAGTGCTACCTACATACAAAGCATTGCAGCTTCTGCATTGATATCTGTAAATAACACTAGACAGGAGAGGTGTAGGAGGCTTGTCTTTGCATTAAAATAAGACCCTTTGGTGAATGAGTTTTTGTATGAACATATGAAGTTAATATGCGGGTAAGCTTCAGAGAGGAGAGTTTTCAGAGTGTTAACCGTGTTGACAAAGTCCTTGTAATACGGAAGTGAATGAAAAAAGTCTAATTTACGGACAGAAGGTTTAGCTGTGCCTGCATAAAATAGTTTTATCAAGAAACAGTTTGCAGTAGTGGTCCAGAAAATGGTGTGGATAACCGTTATTTTTGAAAAATGTTCTAATGAAGTCTATTTCATTTGAAAATGCGAGGTAGAAAGAAAACCAAATTGGTATGCCCGGAATAGCAAAGTTTTCGTAGCATTGATTTTAAATTGATCGTAGCAGTGACTGAAGAAACTCGTCCCGAGACCTGAGAATGTGTGCTTTCTGTAAATACTAGTGGTCAGTGTTGAGTTTTGATCAATAATTAAAATATCTAGAAAAGCTACTGAAATGTTAGATTGGTTTTCAGCGGTGAATTTAGTATTTGGATGCTTACTATTCAAATACTGCAGAAAAGAGTCTGAATCCGTTTGGTTTTGAGTATGAGGAAGGTGTCATCTACAGTCTATGTATTGTTGAAAATAAAAATCAACAATGGCCAGACTAAGAAAAGTCTATGATGTTGTGGAATAAGACTGTCTTATCAAAATTTTTGTCACAAATGATATCTATTGTTTCGTCTACGGGGATGTTGGTGAAGAGAGAGGTGATTCGAAGCTGGATACGTAGGTAGGCCTTGGGCGGCAGTTGAAGGTCTTTAAATTCATAAGAATTACGTAATGTGTACTGGCTCGTTGTCAAGGGTTCAAGTAATGTCACGAGGAACTTTGCAATGGGACAGGGTAGGGGTATTTTAGGCTGCCAGGATTGGTCGTAATGGGGTACCGGTTTTGTGTACCTTCGGAAGCCCGTATGATTCCAGGTGAAGCACCTGAATAGTATAGTGAACAGTAAGCCGAATCAGAAATAATGCCTCTATCCAACAGTTTTTTAAATCTATGAATTTTATCGGTGAATTTAAGTGTTCGCTTAAAAGGATTGCTATGTGAATCGTAAGGAGTGAACCTGGTTGTATCTGGTGTATCTGTCATACTTGTGATTGTACTGATCCTTATCGAGAATGACCACACCTCTCCCTTTGTCGGTCTGCATACTACAACTGAAGTTTCTTTGCTGAAATTTGATTACAGAGATAAATAAAATTTAGAGAAAATTAGAGAAAACACTATGTTGGCTTTGTAACGTAAATATGCTATTACAAGTCTCTTTGATTTTGTTCTTTACCTCGGCAAATGAAAACTTAGGGCACAGTGGTTGCGATTACTAATGAAATGTTTACAGTATTCCGGCTTGAATACGTGTAGGCAAAATTCGAGACAAAAGGACAATAAAAATTTGAGGTGTGGTTGAAGAGTTACACTTGAGTAGTAAGCAATTACGTTGTCTCGATTACAGGAGGTCAGGTTCGGAGATGCTCCTAATGTGTTTAACTTTCTGCTGTGAACAAATTTTGCTCTAGCTATAAATTTCTCATTGTTGCACTGTACAGAATGAACTAGACTGAGATAATCGAGAAACGAAAATGAATTTTTAATCTGAGATAAAACGTACTGAACTGAATTTGCATGGTTCGTTACTAGGATGGGTTTGAATTTCTAAATCTAAGAGTTTTGCAAGCCATGATTTGTACAGTAGGCTGTTCTGGAGTGATTGCAGGTATAGATGAAAACGAAGGAATTTCGGGATGACTTGATAAGTTTTGCAGCGTATTATGAAGTTAACATCTAATTTTGATTTTTCAAGTTTCCTGGGAAATTTTTCATATTTTCTAAAAACTGACCCACCAAACTGTCCATAAGCTGTGAAATACCAACTGTATCGGCTATAGATTTATTAACAGGAAATCTTATTTTCAGGAGGAAGAGGTATATGAGGCTAGCAAAGAATATTTTGCAATGAGCGGAAGCTAAATGGTTCTGAAGGTAATGGTGGGAATGGTATATAGGTAACACAGGGCTACATTTCAAAGCTCGCATCGATCAACATTTAAGCGTATTCAGTAGAACCGGTCTATCCCTCGCAAAACCTGTTCATTCTGCTCCCCGTCTCTATGCTGAACAAAATAATCCTCCTATCAGCACGAAACACTTCTCATTCACAGACTTTTGTACCCCACTCGAACTCACCACACTGGAATTTCTCTACATCCATTTAGCAAATCCTAGCTTCAACATCATGACCTCGGCTCTACCTCTACACACGGTTCATGCCTGACCCACTGTCCTCTGACTGTACTGACGTCGACATCTGGACCCTCTAAGCTCGCTCCATTCAGTTGCATTTTAGACCTCCTCCGAACATCTCAGCTCCCCACAATATTGAAAATAAAAAAAAATATCTGTTTTAATTTGATACGTTCCCATAGATATTTTATATTTCTGAAGACTTCAGGTGTTTCAAATTGGCATGCAATTACACAAACGATTTAATAGATTTCTCCACTTTTCTAAAAGCACATTTCTGTTCATTGCTAATTTTAAAAAGAACAATTCTATTGTAAAAGTATGCGCATGCTATATAAAACACAACGTTCCGGCCATCTACTACTGGGGTATCATCAGGTATGTATCTAGTATGAAATAAAATGAAGCACAATAAGCAAAGTACACCATTACATTCTTTGGTAAATTTAAGGTGCGTAAATAACAGCTAAGACTAAAGCGTGAGGGAGCGCTGTTGCTACTGACATAATCGGTGCGTGACTGGTGGAACCAGTGCTGCCCGCGGCCCTTCTCAAAAAAAACCTAGTAAGCAGGTCAGAAAAAACCAAGATCTGCCTCAAAAATTCAAAATTTGAAAAAATGTTAATAAAAATGTTAGTTTGTTCAATCGAACAGTATAAACGAAGTAATAACTAATTTTTTGTTTAAATACACCTAATGGGAAATCAGCACAATATTTTTTTTATCATTTCCTTCATAAATGGAAACTTTATTGGTATCTTTTGCCTTTTTCAGCCTTGCAGAGTATTGCCTGTAAACGGCACCATCGCATATGTCTTTTATGAATCATGGCTGAGGCTACCATTACATGCTCGTCTCGCCATACATATTTGAGGCGTGTTTTAATGAAGAACCAAAATTTAGCTTTGGAAGCTTGACTTGTTCAAAGCGTTAGGCAGAAAATAAGTTATTACTTCGTTTATACTGTTCGCTTGAACAAAATAACATTTTTATTAGCATTTTTTCAAGTTAAATTATGCTGCTAGTGTTAAAACAAGATTGCCTTGAGCAAACTCAGTTTCATTGAGTAATATCGAGCTGTCGGAAGTCTCAAGGTCTGATGTTTGAAGATCAATGCCTAAAACTCAATTGAGTAGGCCGAAGCCAGCGCACTTACATGAAATAGCCTATTGAACAAGTGAAGCCTCTATGGCTTTCTTTTGGCGTCCAATTGACTTTGCCCATAGTAATTTGCTGCCTTGCGAGAATTCTCTCGCCGTAAGAAATTTTCTCGGACTATTTCTTGCCTCTTTCACTGTATTGGCCAGGGCGAAAAATTCTCTTAACACAAAAAAGCCTGGACGCACAGTGAAGGTTTTCATAACTCAGATGAAATCAGATAATTTACTTGATTCTAACCTACTTTTTTGTTTCATGAATTGTAGCAAAACTGTAGAATTATCAATTGTTTTCGATGAAGTGCAAGTATTCCGTCAGACTAAACTCCTATACGTGTCATAATGAGCAGGTATTTAACATATATAAATATAAAGGCGTCAGATTTTGAAATTTGATGGCCAAGTTTTAAAGTCGTGAAGAGGGTAAACAGCTAGACGCTCGGCGAGTCACGTTAGACAAAACATTTTGATCGGTTTCGGGCCTGTTCAATACGTGTCACAAACAAAATAATGAAATTAAAATTTTTGTTGCAAATGAAAAATCAATAGAATGGTGAAAACTTATTTTTCCTCTTAAAAAATTTATCATTTATTGATATGAGCTTACCTGCCACAGAGTCATGCAAAAAACCTAGATTAAGCCTGTTTTGAACAGAAAAAACTTAGAAACCAAGACGATGACTGAAAAACCAAGACCTTGGTTCAAAAACCTAGCGCTGGCAGCACTGGGTGGAACGGGCCGGTGGTCGATGCCTTAAGTAGTCCAGGTGGGCGTGGCCGTGCTAGGCGAACAGATTCAGGTGGTTTGAAAATTCAATGTGCTTGACGCTGATGATCGGTGCATATTTCCTCATTTCCAATGCATCTGCTATTTTTATTGTTGTTCTGTCCGAATGTGCCTGAATTATATTAAATGCAGGGAGGAATGAGTCCAATGGAGGTGGTTCCGTGTGGTGATCGTATCTGAAGTGCTTGAAGAATACCGGTGCTGCTTCACTCTTAGTTCCAGCGTGCAGGTCGTGTACCCAATGTATGTAGCATTACAGCTATCACGTGTACATGTGAACCTGTAGACCACGCCCACACGCTGGAGGTCCGGTATTTTCAGTCTGGTGCTGAAGAACGCTGTAAGTTTCAGATTTTGGTAATATGGCTGCACTACTATTTTCTTCCTTTGATCAGCAGACTGGATGTTTTCGATGATATTGTTCAGAAAGTCAGTCTTTTGTATAGGTGCTCAAGTTATAAAGTTCTACGTAAAGGTTAACTGTTTCTTCGGTGCTGTGCTGGTTGCTTTGGTATCTGTCCATTAACGTCTTCACTATTTTGTCTAAGATCATAAGAGTGAAGCAATTGTTAGTTGAACTCTGTTTAATCCGCTTGATTTCGGCAGTGCAGATATCCCAGGTCGAACAAAACTTCAGGGCCCGATGAATGAGTTTCTTTGCTATTGACTTTTTCTAGGGTAGGTACCTGTGAGTTGAAGTGGGTGTAAGATCCATTATCAGTAGCTTTATTGAAGACGGATGAGGCAAAATGTGTTCCTTTTAGCTGCATGCGAACGTCGAAAAATGAAACGTGTTATCTTCCATTTCTTCGTGGGTAAACTTGAGAGCTGAGCTGCTGTGCAGTCGTTTTTTGAAGCAGTTAAGGCGATTTGCGTTTGAAAATACGGCCATGATGTCGCCTGCGTATCGCTTGTATTACTTCGGGTTTGATATTTTTTCTTGTGACAGAAGCTTTTCTTCAAAGTGCGACATATGTACATATAGATGTCGGCGAAAGTCGGCCCCAAAGGTGTTCCCATGCTCACACCATCTGTTTGGAGGTATGACTGTCTAAAGTATTCAAATGACGTTTCCGTTGTGCAGGTTAGCAATAGTTTCTTGAAAACTTCTTTTGGACAGAGAGGTGGCGGGAGAGATGGGTGATGGTAGACGCGTGACGTGATGATTTCAAGAGTTTCATGGACGGGTACGTTTATAAAGAGACTGAACGTCTGGTAAGACTACGTTATCAGTGGGATTTACTGCAAGTGAATCTAAGTTGATGAGAAGTTGATCGCCGGACGAAAGCATTTGTGTTTGGTTGATAAACGTGCGGATGATATGGTTGAGCCATTGGGCAACCTGTGTGTGGTAGTTCCTGTCCTGCTAATGATGGGTCGGAGCAGAGGGTTGTGTTTGTTCTTATGGATTTTCGGTAGTCCGTAGAGATGGCCCAACAGTACGGCTGCTCCCGAAGTTCACTAACTTCAAACTAAACAATGTGAGTGCAGTGACGGAATCAGCTACCATAAAGTTTAAGCAGCAACTTCTCGAAAGGGAACTAGAAAAGAAAGTGAACAGTATAAAAACCACGCAACTTGAATCCATAAAATTTATCCTTACCCTCCGAAAGCACCTGTCAACATTTAGCTTTTATTCGTGCATACACCTGCTTTAGAGGATTGTGGAACAGCACCAGTCTGATGTGTTGCACCAACACGCGAAGAAGCTCAAAGTTGTCTACGGTACTGAAGTCCAATTGCCTGAAGACACGGACTGCATTTTTAACCTCTCTCGCCACACGCTCAAAGCCAATGAAACCAGTGTACTTAGCAAAGGTTTAAACTTCTCAGTGGGTAAGAAATACAGCGGATTGGACCAAAAAATCGCAATAGAAAAACTCTTCATGAGTATCTTGAACAAAACAGTCAGCAAACAGTTATCAATAACAGATAAAAATAATTTGAAAACAAAACTTAAATACTTTTATATCCGAAACAAAATAACAACCAAATATCAAATTTTATCTGCCGAAGAACAGCAAGCCCTGTCACAACTGAAGGAAAACGGTGAAATAGTCATCAAAAGACCCGATGAGGACCGTGGAGTGGTGGTGCTGGACAGGACAACATACGAAACGAAAGTAACTGAATTCATCTCCGATACCAATAAATTCTAGCCATACTCAGCCAAACAACTTAATGCGGTAAATGAGAAAATCACTGACACTATACGTCTATTAGAAACGTTGCATCGGGCCACCTACTACAAGCTCAGAAGTACCGGTGATTACAATTTTGGCCATCTCTACGAACTACCGAAAATTCATAAGAACAAACACAATCCTCAGCTCCGACCCATCATAAGCATGACAGGAACTTCCACACACGACGATGCCCAGTGGCTCAACCAAATCATCCGTCCGTTCATCAACCAGACACGCATGCTTTCGTCCAGCGACCAACTTCTCATCGACTTAGATTCACTTACTGTAAATCCCACTTATAAAGTAGTCTCACAGTCTCACTAGACGTTCAGTCTCTCTTTACAAACGTAGCCGTCCCTGAAACTATTGAAATCATCATGTCACGCGTCTACCATCACCCATTGCTCCCGCCACCTCTCCGTCAAAAAGAAGATTTTAGGAAACTACTCCTAACCTGCACAATGGAAACGCCATTTGAAGACCTTGGATAGTCATACCTCCAAGCAGATGGTGTGAGCTTAGGAACACCTTTGTGGCCGACTTTCGCCGACTTCTATGTGTCGCATTTGAAGAAAAGCTTCTGTCACAAGAAAAAACATCAAACCCGAAATATCACAAGCAATGCGTAGACGACATCATGCATATATTTTTAAACGCAAGTCACCTGAACTGATTCAACAGGAGACTGCACAGCAACTCAGCTCTCAAGTTTATCTACGGAGAAATGGAAGATAGCTATTTCATTTCTTGGACGTTCGTATGCAGATAAAAGGGAACACAGTTTGCCACATCTGTATTTATTAAACCTACTGATAAAGCATCTTACACTCACTCTGACTCACATGTACCTCTACCCTACAAAAAGTCAAAAGCAGACACTCATTCATTGAGCCCTGAAGTATTGTTCAACCAGGGATCCTGCCCTGCCGAAATCATGCGGATTAAACAAGTTTTAACGAACAATGGCTTCCCTCTTATGATCTAAGACATAATAGTGAAGACGTTAATGGACAGATACCACAACAACCAGCACAGCATCGAAGATACAGCAAAGTTCCACCAGTCACGCACCGATCATGCCAGCAGCAATAGCGCTCCCTCACACTTTAGTCTTAGCTGTGACATACGTACCTAAAATTTACCGAAGAATGTAATCGTGTAGAGTAGATACATACCTGATGATGGCCCCAGTAGTAGATGGCCGAAACGTTGTGTTTATATAGCTTGCGCATATTTTACTCTAGCATTGTTCTTTTTAAGATTAGCAATGAACAGAAATGTGTTTTTAGAAACGTGGATAAATCTATTGAGCACTTCTGAAGGTGGAAGGCATTCCTGAAACGTTAAGTTTTATGTGATTAGTTGACTTAATATTTAGAATTTGAAATTTTCTGAGCTTGGTCTCCTTTCTTGCAGTATAAATTAGACATCCCCAGATTTGAAGACCATTCTCTGTCAGGGCAATTAGTGCTCTTCGTACTGTTCCTATTGTTGTGAATAAGCTAATAAGTTGCGGGTGAATGTACCATGTGGCACTCTATAATCCCTTTATTCTTTTTTACTTCGGACTGAAATCTTTTAGGATAGTGGGTAAACTTATGACAAACATACATTTCAACAGTATATCAGGTGTAGCTATGTACAGGCTGGTAGCAGAAAACGTAGACATTCGACTCGAGATAAAGTTAGGAATTCGACCTGACTCAACGACTCATTTCCCCCATTACCTGATCCGAATGCAAAGAATCCTTCCTTCGGAGCCGTGAATTTAGATTGGCTGTTGTCAAGGAACCTTTCCGGGTAGAACTTATTGGGGTTAGTCCAGTATCGTGGGTCACGGTGAATGCAGTAGTTGGCCGCAATGATTACGGTACCCTGTAACAAATGAAGCACTATGTATGTATCGTCATTCGCAACTTAAAAATATTCTTGCTCAAAACAGTTGCGGTCGGTAATTCACGATAATTGAAAAATAGTTCTTGTACTTCCTACCGAACGCGGGAACAAAATGCTCACCTTTGGAATGAAGTAGCCTGCTAGAGTTGTGTCCTGTACACACGCTCTTTGTATATTTAGTGCCACCATCGAAGAGTAGCGGAGGGCCTCCACAACAAAAGCGTCCACCAACGGAAGTCTGGTAGAAAATAACATTAACGTTGCCATCCTGGCACGTTGACCGGCTTAACATTGCAAAATATGACAACTAGAGCACGCTGAGAGCGTCAAGAATAATGAGACTAACAGGTTAACTCACAGGGCGGAGCTAAGCTGTTGTGCATCCTGGGAAATGGGCTTGTAACGTCATAAAAACCTAGTACGTTTATCGGTAGCTTTTTGCATTGTTTTTCATAATTTCATTTTGGGCCTCCAGAGTGTCCTACACGCCCTGCAATCTTTATAGTTGCACAGAAATATGTGTCAAAACATCTACGAACTTTTTTAGCTTGCTGAAGGATAAAATTTTATTATTATTCAGTTTTTTTCCGTATCAGGCACGTACCCGATCGGAGAGTGTCGGTAAAATGTGGCCCTAAGCTGTGCCGTCGCGTACACTTCGTTAACTTGTCCGCCTCTCCTACTCGTAAAAACTACAGCATCATTGGAAAATTATGGATTTAACAATCGCCAGTTTCTACAACATCGTATGTGGAATACGGTTAGGCATTTTTTTTTTTTTTTTTTCAAGTTAGATAACGCCAGTCGGACGCCACCCTGCTGTTATACTGCTGTAACGCGCGCAGCGTATAGCAGCTGTTTTTTGTTCTAATTTTACTGAGCAGTTGTGCGGCATGTGCGTATCATATATATAGACTTTTGCTTTAATATTACTTCACTGGAAGGTAAGTGAATTATTTCTTTGGTTCTTTAATGTTTTTCTTACATATCTTGTTTAAAAGTTTTTCTATCTTGGCGTTCAATCGCTCGCATCTTGGCCAATTTTTTTGCAGCGGTTGGAAATTGTAGAGGATAGCAGATCACTGGTAGAAGACGAAAACACGAAAATAATTCGAAAACATTGCGGTATTCACTTATATAAATCCATCTCTAGAATGCCACATTACTCTCTATAAAACTCACTTGATTTATCGCATTTTAAAGACGATAAACTTGGCTCTAAAAGTGCTTCTGACGCATGCGGGCATTTGCCGGATGAATTCGTCTGCTTTTTTACAAGCCTTTTAACTAACGTTCTTTAAAAATTTTATCCTTCAGAGAGCTGAAAAAGTTCGTAATTTTTGTGCAACTCTGAAGGTTGTAGGACATGTATTACACTCTGGAGGCTCAAATGAAAATGTTGAAACAACAATGCATAATAGCTACTGATAAACGTACTAGGTTTGATGACGTCACAAGTCTATTTCCCATGATGCACTACAGCTTTTCTCCGCCCCGTTGGTTAACCTGTTAGTCTGATAATCCTTGGAGAGCGCATACCTTCGCCTAGTAAGGCAACTGTAACGAAAAATTCAAATTGGCCCTGAAACCATGGTTTTTTGTATCAACTACAAAATCTAATCAACATTCAAAGGAACCAACCGAATTGTACCAAAATTTAGTCATTTATATCTTAAAAAAACATTATTAACAACTCCTGTATATTTCGTAATGATCCATTCAAAACTTTTTGAGTTATTGCGTAACAAATATTATGACAAACACAAATCAAACAAAGAAATGAATCAACCGATATTCACCAAAACTTAACCATTTTTCCATTTTAACATTACTAATGACTCCCGTAAATTTTATTAAGATCCACTGAAAATTTTGAGTTATTCTGCTAACGAACATTATGACAAACATAAGTCAAACATACAAACGAACCAACAGATCTGCACCAAAATTTAATCATCCATGTCTTTCAACATTACTAAAACTTTTGTAAGTTTTATTAACATCGGTCCAAAACTTTTTGAGTTTTTGCGCTTACAAGCATTTAACCAAATACAGGGAAAAACATACGAACGAACAGAGATCCTGACAAAAATTTTGTCATTTACTCTTTGTTATATGCCTAACAACTCATGTTAATTTCATAAAAATCCGCCCATAGCGAGGCAGACAAACAAACAAACGGATGGACGGGACTTCACCAAAAGTTAATCATCTGTTCCTCTTAACATACCTAACAATCCCTGTATATTTCGTCAAATCCCTCCATAGCTTCTTCAGTTATCTTGGTGATAGACAGAATAACAAACAGACAAACCCGACGAAAACAAAACTTCTTTGGCGGAGGTAACAATGTATGTTTCATAGATGACTACGTTTATGATATAGCAGTTGCCAAAGACACAACTTTCTATTTGGTGTTATTGCGCTCAATACCCCCAAAGCATACCTTGATCTGTCGTCCAGTGACACCATTCTATCTCTCGGTAAAACTCCGTCAATTTCCTCTTGCATCCGCTTGGTGTAGGCAGGATATCGAGCCATCAGATAGACAGTCCACCTCAGCATACTGTTGACGGTGTCGGACCCAGCTTGGAACATGTCACTCACGATCTGGTGTAGCGCTGTGAAAGTTTCAAATAGTACGTGTCCTCACGATACTTAGGCTCATAGTATATCTCTTATCTAAGATACTGCAACTGCAGCGTCATGTCTATCCATTACCCCATAGTTTATATCACTGCCAATCGATCTTCTCAATCACCGAGCGATAACCGACGGTAGGTCTAGTCTCATCATTTGGTGAACCGTTTAATCTAGTTCCCAGCAAATTGAAACGCACTCTGAACTGTTTGACCACTAAATAGGGAAGTAGGCTAACATTAGATGTTTGATATCTTCGAATGATATGATTTCCATGGAAATCTAGAACAGGGCGTAAAATCATTACTTTTTCTTTGTTTTTAGAGTAAACTGTCTCTTTCTCACGAGAACCACAACAGTGGGCCAAACTTTCCATGCCAATGTCTAAAGATATTAGTTCTGCTGCGCTGTGGATGGAGAAATTTCAGTTGTCTGCAGCTCTTTGATGCCATCTTCACGCTAGCTAAAATGATGAAATTAAAAACTACAGTAAGGCAAAAAAGTCTAATATTGAATAGAAGTCTACAATATTAACCTTTAACGTTTCGAGATACAAATCCCACCTTCAAAACCTATAAACTACCAACCTATCAATAAAAATTTCCTTTACTTGCAAATCAATTAGGGGACCATGGATGTTGTCAGGGAGAGGTATAAAACGGGAATGAACTGGGCTCCGCGGTAGGGGCCGGATGTGCGCTTTTGTACAGTCGGCAGATGTGAGGCTAGGTGTGGACAGTGTGCAGTGATACAAACGAGGCCATAATGTTGAGGCTCGGTCTGGTTCTGTAGATGTGAAGGGACTCTAATGTTGTGAGCTCGATGGGATTGGAAGAGTCTATGATGGAGAAGTCATTCCTGCTGATGGGATAGTTGTTTGCTCAGCATGTAGGCGGGGGCCTGAATGTGAGGGTTTCGCAAGTGGTAAACCGGTAAGACTGGATACACCTAAATGTTGGTCAATACGGGCTTTGAAGTGTTGTCCAGTGCTACCTATATATGAGGCACAGCAGGCCTGGCAACGGTAACGGTAAATAACACTGGACATAAGTGGTGTGGGGGTTTGTCTTTAAATTTGAAGTTGGACCCTATGGTAAATGTGGTTTTGTATGATAATTTGCAGTTGATATGTCGGTGGGCATCAGAGAGGAACGCTTCCAAAGTGTTTACTGCACTGACAGACGCTTTGTTGTAGAACGGAAGCGAGTGAAAGAAGTCCAGTTTAGCTTTTCTCGATGTTTTAGTAACCAACCAAGACACAACACTGACCACTGGAATTTACAGAAAACCCACATTCTCAGGCCTCGGGACAAGTTTTTTTTTAGTCACTGCTACGATCCTTTCAATATAAATGCAATAAAAACTTAACTATTTCGAGCATACCATTTGTCTTCCTCATACCTTGCAATTTCAAATGAAGTTGACTTTTCCTAACATTCTTCAAAAATAACGGTTATCCGCAACATTTCCTGGACCCCTACTGCAAATTGTTCCTAGACAAGCTGTTTGACCACGGCATTAGCAAACCCTGGATCAGTAAATTGGACTTCTTTCACTCGCTTCCGTTCTACAACAAAGCATCTGTCAGTGCAGCAACACTTTGAAAACGCTCCTCTCGGATGCCTACCCACATATCAACTTCAAATTTTCATACAATAACACATTTACCACAGGGTCCTACTTCAAATTTAAAGACAACCCTCCCACACCACTTTTGTCCAGTGTTATTTACCGTTACCGATGCCAGGCCTGCTGTGCCTCATATATAGGTAGCACTGGAAAACACTTCAAAGCCCGTAATGACCAACATTTAGGTGTATCCAGTCGTACTAGTTTACCACTTGCAAAACCCTCACATTCAGCCCCCCCCCCCCTACATGCTGAGCAGAACAACCATCCCATCAGCAGGAATGACTTCTCCATCATAGACTCTTCCAATCCCATCGAGCTCACAACATTAGAGTCCCTCCACATCCACAGAATCAGACCGAGCCTCAAATTTATGACCTTGGCTGTATCACTGCACACTGTCCACACCTAGCCTCACATCTGCCGACTGTACAAAAGCGCACATCCGGCCCCTACCGCGGAGCTCAGCTCATTCACATTTTAGACCTCTCCCTGACAACATCCACGCTCCCCTACTCGACTTGCAAATAAAGGAAATTTTTATTGATAGGTTGCTAGTTTATAGGTGTTTTGAAGATGGGATTTGTATCCAGAAACGTTAAAGTTTAATATTATCGACTTCTATTTAATATTAAAATGAAATGTATGGTTCATCATGTTCTGTTATCACTCACTTCCGATTTATAGCCCAATTAAATAATTTCAGGGAAACACCGAGGATTATGATGGAAACGGTTGAAATATAGTAAAATACAGATATCTTCTCGCACAAAATTATTTCAAGTGGAATTCCAACCATAATGTAAATAAACGCAGAATGGGAGGGGAATGGCACACATATGATCATGGGTGAATTTCTTGCAATTATCATGGTAGGCTATCAACTGAATTTCGTACGCAAGATCATGAGTGAAGTTCTTCCTTTAATTTACTGAACATGTAAGCGTTTCCTTACAAAAATAATGTGGACGAAAATCTTCCCATGATCGACCAAAATCATATTATGTTGCGATATGCTTGAATGCGTAATATCTGATAATGCTTTAGCATGAAAATTTTTGCGTATTCTCAGTTTTTTTCGTTTTGTTTCCGAGTTGCAAGAACTTGGACGCTGTACATGGACGCTTACAATTTTGACGTTACTTTGCATATTGTTTTCTAACTTCATGCATCAACGCTACGCAAATTTAGCGTATTTACCCATTGTAATTGAGTACTTATTCTTTCACTTGTTAATCAGCATTAAAATCTATGACTGAATATAACCATATATTTTTGCGTTTATTTAATTTATATTTGTTGGATTTTATCAACAAAATAGTTATAATAGGTTTATATAAATTGATGTTGAGTCTCACGCTGTATTTAGTCATACGTTTTTTGATAACATATACCGTCGGAATTTTTTAACAGAATGTTTTTTTTTTAGAGTAATTCTATTAAAGTTTAGATGTAATGCAGTTGTATACAGACGTGCGTGAGCTGGAAAAAACTGCTACAACTGCCTGCTGTACCATCAGTGTGATGTTCAGAACTTTAGACCGTGGGGAGCTGCAAATCTAACACGCAAGTATCACTTAAACTCACTTTTTTATAATAGAAACAGTATTTCAACAGCAAGACACAGCCGGCACACTGCGCTGACGCATTTTTTCTTTAGCGCAAATATAATACAGATTGTAGTGTTTATAAAGAGAAGTATAAATGCCATTATAGACTCCGGGTAGCAGAAAGTTGGGTAAGTGTGGAAATATGGATGAAAAACATCCAGATTACGGACAACTGTCCAACCGAAATGATTTTTGGCACTCTTGGACTTAGTCCAACCATAAAGGTTGGAAAAGACCCAATCAATAACAATGATTTCCATCCAAGCTCGATCATAATCAAAGTTGTTTCCTATGATAATATCTGATAGGGAAGCATCCAAGTTGAAAAGTACCTTCTGTCTCGTTTTTCACCATTTGACGCGTAAAAAGTCATGTTATGATCCCTGTACTTACCTCCAAGTCGGAAGAATGAATCTTGGTCGCCTTGGCTGCCTTTCATATTCTTGATGTATTCGTCTATGAGATCGCGTGCGTTGTCGGGGTCAAACTTTCGCATGTGCTCATTCACTGTTTTCTAGAGAAACAAAATCCACACTGAGACCTTTACACGCCTATAGCGGAATTCTTAACTACTTCGTTATGTCTCCAGACAAACACTGTAGTTCGTTTATATTCTTAGCTGCGGTGTATAGAGCAACTGGTCATGGCATGGCAAATCCCTTGAATTATCAGCGGCCATGGCTGGTACGTTGGGCAGAAATTACTAGATTGAGAAATGTGAAGAACATCTAAGCGACACTAGTATTTTCCAAATTGTGATGAATGATCCAACTGACGGAAAATGAAAAATATGAGTTCACAATTAAACTATTTAAAAGATAGGAAAAAAATCGGTACTAACTAGTACAAGATGGTGTATTGCAAAACTCCAACGACTCCGTCATTCTATGGACTCGTAAAGCTTCAGAATCCTGGATAACCAAAATGACCCATTATTTTGTTCTTTGACGCTCTAACGATCAAATTTTGGCCAAAAATCTCACTCCCACGTCAAACTTCACTCCCCATAATTGAAGAATATGATGCAAATACTCTCAGTAGCAATCATACAGGAAACATTCACCTATTCTCGTTTGACGTAAGGAGCTTAACACTCCCTTTGGAGTTGGCTAAGACATTTGTAGCAGAAGCAACTGATAACGGCCCAAACCTCCCTACCAGAATATCGCTTCAAACTTCCCGAGTATTGGAGACCGCTGACATTTGCTAACGGCTACAACTTTTCAATTCAACACCGTAATCTACAAGCAAATAAATGAACCTCTAATTCAAGAAGTATACCTCTAAACTCTTTACTATTTTGAAGTGGCACCGCTACGTCGCTGATTTTTTGGCAATACTACCTAAAGCGGAATAGTTAACATCTTAACTTGAGTAATTTCGATCCATCCATTCAATACAATTTACGGGGAAAGAAGAAGCCAATTGCTCCCAGCGATAATTGGGCTTCTTCATCAAGAGGAAATCTAGCAACTCAATAACATTAAGTGTGTACTGTAAACTAACTCCTACAAACCGTCACCTGGTTTACGAGAGCTAGCACCGTGACAGAAATAAAGCCTAAAAGACGGAGCACATGACCTCTGTTCAATCAAACTGCAACACTTGGGAATAGAACATTTTCAAAGAGCTCTGAATGATAACAATGATCCGAAATATTGCGTTAAAAAACCTTGCAAAATATCCAAAACTTACGAAAACCGAAGCAAAATATATCGCAAAATTTGCTCAAGACGAAAAAGTTGACCAGCAGGGGAGCCTCAGAAATAACTGGAAAATTATCAGACGTTTCTTCAACATCAAGGTAGCAAACAGACTGTTCTTCTAACACCTCAAAAACCCAACTTTGCTCATTAAAGCATAAAAGACTTAGTCAAAAATAGCGGAAATGCTATCTACCAAATTCCTTGCAATGATTGCGGCAAAAGTTTTATTGTAGAGACCAGCAAAGACATAAAAATTCGACTTAACGTACATAAACGGATCGTTGAGCCAAACTGCCTTGCCTCAAAGTAACCTCAATAGTACAGCCCACACCATGGCATGGAATAATACCACCGTACTCTCATATAAAAAATCGAAAAATAGACCATTTAATGAAGTCTGCCATTCCATCGCTAATAACAAATTTTAAGATCGATTTTGGACAGCATCCCACTTTATCAACATTTCATAAAAGAGACAACTAACGCAGGAAATCGGTGTAACGCGTGGAGACTTAACATCATTGCATCTGTTGAAGTTTCATGAAACAAAGTTTTTTTCAGGTAAGGAAAATTTATTATAAGACGTCTGTCCAATGGTTCTTGATAGTACTAGAAGGCTCAGCCGTCATAAATGACGGGAGTACTTTGGTGATTGAGCTTTTTTATTTTTTCCGGTTCACACTACGGGTTTTGCTGTTAAATAGTTCTCATACCTGCAGGCCTGATCTTCCATGAATGAAACGAACGTTGTACAGCCATGAGTTTTGCGAGAGCAAAAAGCCCCTCCCCCCTCACGCAGGAATAGGCCAGAATATCAGTTTGGCAATTGGCCAAACATTGAGTAGCACTAAGAATTATAATTCAGTCAAAAGAAGTCACCGAAAACACTCCAGGCTTACCGTAACCTGGATACCAAGTAATAGTTGAACCTCAAGCGTCGAAATTTGGCTGCAATGTAAATCACTTACCTCCGCCAAAGAGGTAATGTTTTCGTCAGGTTTTTCTGTCGGTCATCAAGATATCTCAAAAATTTTGGACCGATTTGGACACAATTACAGGGATTGCTAGGTTTGTTAGGAGAAACAGTTGATTAACTTTGGTGAAGATCCGTAAATCCGTTTGTTTGTGTATCTGCCTCATTTTTCTCAATGCTATAGCTGCAAACGTTATGGACCGATATATATGAAATTTACTTGAGTTGTTTGGTATTTCACGAAGATTGAAAGTCCAAATTTTTTTAATGATCCATTTGCTTGTTCGTTTGCGTATCACTGTTATTTATATTTATGTAAGCACAATAATGAGAAAAATTGAATGGATCTATATGAAATTTATAAGAGCTGTTAGTAATATTGAAAGACATAGGTAAAACAATTTTGGTGATGATCGGTTTGTTTGTTTGTAAGTTTAACTCATGTTTGTCATAATGTTTGTTAGCAGCATAACTCAAAAAGTTAAAAAAGTTAAGAGTGGATCTTCAAGAAAAATGCATGAACTGTTATTAATATCAAAAGGCACAAAAGAATAGATTTTGGAGTTGATAAAAAAAAAAAAATCATGGTTTCAGAGCCAATTGGAATTTTTCGTTTCCGTTGCCTTGCTTGGCGGAGGTATGCGCTCTCGCTCTGCTCTAGTTCAATATGAAAAGGCGTCTACTCAGCGTGAAGTTTCAACTGCATTGAAGAGATTCAGCTAAAGATAGCATACTGTAAGTGGTTATGCACAAAAGAAGCGAAACTCCAACCAAGACTGAGCTTCTCGTACTGCTAAGAAGAATTTTTGGTTAAAAAAAAATATGCAAAGAAGCTTAAACCCGATCAGATCAAAAACTCCATCAAACATACCGCTTTTCATCTACCACGCCCATAAGAAGAAGAATCATCGTCATAACCAAAAAGTACCAAGCTAGTTTCGAAAGCGACGAGAGATTCAGAAAATACAGCATTTCCACTGTTGTCCATATATTTTAGAGGCTATATTGCTCACCGTTACTCCAAGGGCTGATATTTATGGTATCTCAACCTGGTTTTCAGTAGATGAATTTTCTCATATCTAAATCTTTAACAGCGTGACGGACGGTAGGACCAACATTGGTGCAAGTAAGCAAGTGGGCTCGGAGCAAGCCACCAGCAGCTGTGTATTATTACATAGTAGATTGCTGAAAGAAAACCCTGCGTTCTGTGACGCAATCTACTGTGGCGGCGCACATATTGTAACACTTTACAGCACTTGGATATGGTGATCATACTAGTGGTCCCGTGCGTGAAATAATTCACGCAATAATCGGTGTGTTAGCTTAATATAGATCGGTGCGGAAGGCCTCGGAACGGCCAGTGCGGGGGTCTTGAATCTGTGGAAGTGGCTCCTCATTTTTGTGGTGGCTTCTTCTTTAGGTCTGGGACGTCCGTGCCTTTATGAGAAGAAGTAAAATTTGAGCAAATCTCTGCAATAAACTTGAATGCAATTTCAGTCAGTTTATATGCAATGCGAGCGTACAATAGCCATGATTCTCCTCAATTGAGGTGCTGAATTTTTCCCATGTGAGGGGGACACGAATCTACAAGATAATAAAGACTGATGTGCATTCATCTGTTTATCCATTCTCTGTCACGCTTTAACAAAGCAGATACCGGCAATTAGCCCAGGTTGGAGGCTGTCCTTGGTCATCCTGTCATGCTTCATTGAAGAGTGATAGGTAGAAAATAGGCCAAGTTACAGATGACAGCATACGTTTCTTAATGAGCGACTGTTGAAATTCAAACAAGAAAGTAGCGAAGGCTTAGTCTGATTTGCATGAGTAGTACCTTTCTCATTTATCAAATTTATGGCAAAGTATAGGGCGGCCGTTTGCCTGAATGCACTTCCTGCACTGTCGAAGTTGAAATCTCATCGCTGAGATTATCTGAAGCTTCCATTAGTACTTTCATGTATCATGATTTCAGTTTCTTCCCACAGATGATTTCGTTGCATCAGTTATCTTCCAAATTTTATTAGGGGGAGACGACGTAAGCCTGCGAAAGTGGGACCAATAGTTTACGGTGGCTTTTGCTCGGCGAGCTCAATACAAGGAACTGCAATAGAGAGGAGGGAGCCAGAAGCCTAGTCCGTGAAGCTCAAGAGTCGTTTATTACTGCAGCCAGTCGCATATGCACCTGTCCCATATATCAGTAAAGAGTCAGGTATAGTTGCAGCCAGTCATCGTACGCACCGATCGAGTACCAGTACATCAGTTTGTCTGCTGCACCCGCGTAAGGCTCGCTGCTCCCTAGTGACTTCCACCAATGAGATTCATGAACACGTCTTACAGCCACAATAGATTTGGTTGACTCGCTGGTGAATCTGTGGATGGGCCGCAGGATTCCCTCCTCCTCCTCTATTGGAGCTCTCTTTGCTCAGTAGTGTTTTAGACATCGAGAGGGTAGATCTGCATGTCAGGAGCGGGCTCCGGCTGCTCACTGCTTACAGTTCTCTGGATGTTTATTGCTCCTGCTTTGAGTGAGCATATAATAGCCAATGCATTATTGCTCATTCATGATTACCTTGAATTAAGTTTTACCAATAGCCAAATCGTTCAGAATTGGCCAAAATGGTCTCATAAGCCATGCCACAACGTCCTCAAGAGGCCACAATGGTCTCAGCGGCCAAAGTGGCCTCCGCGGCCACAATGGTCTTAGAGGCTACAATGGTATCAGGGGCCACAATGGTTTCAGAGGCCGCAATTGCCTCAGCAGTTACAATGGTTTCAGCGGCCATAATGGTTTAAGCGGCCACAATGGTCTCAGCGGCCACAATGGTCTCAGAGGCAATAATGGTCTCATACGCCACAATGGTTTTAGAGGTCACAATGGTCTCAGCGGCCAAAATGGTCTCAGAGGGTACAACGGTCTTAGAGACCACATTGGTTTCAGCGGTCACACTCATCTGTGAGGTCACTGTGGATGCGGAGCCCACAATAGACTCCATTGTCACATTGGATTCGGCAGACACAATGGACTCAACAGGCATAGTGGACTCAGCGGCCATAATGGACTCAGCGGCCACAACGAACTCGGCGGTCAAACTGGACTCAGCGACTACAACGGACTCAGCTTTCAAAATGGACTCGATGGTCACGAAACACTCGGTGGCCACAATGGAATCGGTGGCCACTATGGACTCTGTGGTAACAATGGACACTGTGGTCACAATGGACTCGGTGACCACAATGGACTCGGTGGCCACAATGGCTTCGGTGGCCACAACGGATTCAGTAATCGTATGACCAAATTGCTTTCAGTGACCACTATGACCACACCGCCTTGAGTGGTCATAGTGACAACTACGACAGATACTAGAGGGCCCCGCCGTTGAAAATGACGGCAAGCATTTTGTGATTCAGCTTTTTATTGTTCTGGTTCCCAGTATACGTTTGCTGTATTATAGGTCTCATCCCTGCAGGCCTGATCTTCCATAAGTGAAACCCAAGCTGTGCAACCGTGAGTTTTGCGATAGCAAAATCCCCCCCCCCCTACAAGATAAGGGGTGAAAATCAGCTGGGAATTGATCAAGCGTTAAGTTGCACTGCACTAAGAAAAATATAGTTCAGTCAGAAGAATTCACTGGAAATGCCCAAGGCTCACCGTATTGTGGATACCAACTGATTGTTGAACCTTCAGCGTTAAGATTAGGCTGCAATGTAAATTCAATATAAAAAAAAGGCGTCTGCTCAGCGTGAAGATTCAACTACATCGGTATCATTCAGCAATGAAAGCGGGGATCCAGAGGCCAAGGATCCAGGAGCTGGGGATCCAGAGCCCGTTATCCAGAGACCGGAGATCCAGAGCTATATTTGTCACCGATACTCCAAGCACTGAATTTATATGGCATCTCAACTTGTTCTTCAGTACATGAATTTACTACAATTAAACTCATAACTGAGTGACGGAGAGACGGATCGACATAGGAGCAAGCAAGAGAGCAAGAGAGCAAGGGAGCGAGGGAGCGACCAACAACTGCGTTATTTTATATACTAGACGACCCGTGACCCGTTGGGTCGTCATCACGATCGTCTTCCCTGTCTTTCGAGCCCATTTTGCTTCTTTCTCACCTGTAACTCATACTGATCTTTCTTCCATCCGTTCTTCTCCTTCTTCTTTCCTGACTTGCTGTTCCCATGCGCGTTAATCCTGTGTGGGAACACCCTCGTGCATGGGTTCCACGTATCTATTATCACACTACGTGTCCCTTCATTCTTCCTCTGTGACATCGCCTTTGTTGTGGAAACGGAGACTTAAACTTTTGAATATAATAATAATAGTCACGATCGTCTGT
>LQNS02277718.1:23282164-23294147 GCA_001587735.2 Parhyale hawaiensis
ATGTTTACCTCAATAATTTTAAGTCAACAATCAGGGATATCACAACTGGAGTACCCCAGGGTTCCGTTTTAGGTCCACTGTTATTCAATGTTTTTATCAATGATATTGCTACTTCTTTTAATGTTCACTGTAAACTATTTGCAGATGACGCCGTCTTTTATGTCACTAGGAATACATATGAGGAAGCTTGTGCTTCGATATCCAATTTAACGAATGCATTGACGGAATGGTTGCCGCGTAATAAACATGTTTCGCATGTTGATAAAACTAAATTAATGCTTGTGTCACCTAGGCCCGCCCCTGAACCACTCAATATTTCTTTTAATGGATCAGTATTGGAATGGGTTTCTGAATTTAAATATTTGGGTCTTGTTTTGGATAATAAATTGTCTTTTAACAAACACATTGACTAAGTTTTTAACGGCCTAAGTAAGTCTCGAGGAGTTCTTCACGCATTATCTGGCATCTTACCTGTTCATGCTTTACGAACTTTATTCTACTCATTTTCGTATTCTAAACTTGCTTCAACTATTTTATTCTGGGGTGCTGTCCCGTTCAGTAGGAAATAAAAGTAGACATAATCTTGAACCAGACACTACGTGCCATTCTCCGAATAAAGTCTGATGTAAATAAAGTACCATTAATGAGTAGTAATTTAATGTACAAACGTAGTGAGATACTGAAGCTTGATGATATGTACAAACTCCATCTTTTAAAATTCATACATAGAGCGTTGTTCTATGACCCTCGTCTATTTCAAGAAATATTTGCACCGCTCATTCCTAATCACTCATATTCAACACGGTTCAATCTCAATCTACCAGTAGTTAGATTAGAGATTGAAAAAGCAGGCACAGCATTTCTATCTGCGAAACTTTTTATTGAAATTTCCAATGACCTGAAAGAGCCTTGTTGTAAATTTGTACTGAAGAACAGATTTAAAGCTATTACTTTAAGCCATTATTGATATATTTAGAAGTTGATGTCTACCCTATATTTTATTCTAGGAGTTTACAAATCCTTTTTATTTGCCTGATAAGTATGTGATACTTTTTGGCAGCACACATTAATTGAATATATTTGTTTACTGTACATGTATTGTTGTGTGCAAATAAAGGTGTAAAGTTGTAAAGACTAGCCGAAGACATTTTATTCAAAACTGTTGACATATTATAAATTTTATTCTGTACCTTGTATGTTTTATAAGTTTTAAGAACAATAAAGGAGTAAAGGAGTATATCAGAAAAATTGAAACAAATAGGCGTAATCAAAAGAAAATCTAAAAAATTCTCGATGAACGCATGGGACGTTCCAATAAGGAACATAAAATAAGATTAAACTATGGCCAAAATACTTCTATTGATGACCCCACTGTTGTTGCAGGGGTTTTTAATGAATATTTTACTGAAGTTGCTGTCGACTTGGCCCGCAGTCTGCCTACCCATGTCGTATACAATCCGAATGATATACCAGTAGTCCAAGCATCTTGTCTTTTTTTATTCAACTACTTCTGATGAAATTAACTCCATTGTGTCTGGTTTTAAGAATAAGAAGTTCCACTTAGGTGATCTTAATCCCTTACTTCTTTTTGAAATATTACCGGTCATTTCCAAGTTCGTCGTTGATCTTCTAAACAGCTGTTTTAAAACTGGCATCTATCCTAATATTTTCAAGCGGACGAGAGTGGTACCAATTTTAACTGGGATTTATCCTAATATTTTCAAGCGGACGTGAGTGGAACCAATTTTTAAAAGTGGTAATGCCAGTCTAGTTGAAAATCACAGGCCCATTTCCACACTGCCAATGTTTAATAAAATATTTGAAAATGTTAGTTTTAAACGCCTGAATGCGTATTTTAGTTCCTGTAACATTTTGTACTGTAAGCAATTTGGTTTTAGGAAGGGTTCCACGACATGCTTTGCTATTTTATCTGCTGTTTCGGACATCTTACGAGCTTTTAATCGCAAACAGTACACGATTTGTCTCTTTCTTGATTTACGGAAAGCCTTCGATACCATGATCCAGATTTACTAATTGAAAAATTAAAAAAAAAAATATGGTGTAAAACACAATGCTCTCAATTTATTACGATATCTTATCTCTCTGACTGCACTCGATATGTCACCTACAATAATGCATGCTCCGTTAACAAACCCATATCACTCGGTGTCCCTCAAGGTTTTACTCTAGGTCCTTTTATGTTCAATGTGTGAAATAAGTAGTGATCTGACAGCTTTACCTGATGCAAGTTGTGCACAATTTGCAGACGATGCGGTGTTTTACGCTACCGATGATGATTTTAATGTAGCTGTTAGTAGTATTAGGAAATTTATTGAGCACTTAACGTCTTAGCTTGTATGGAATAGGCTCATACCTCACGAAAGAAAAACGAAATTGATGCTAATGACAACAAGAGTTACCCCTATGCTTCCAAATATATTTTTTATTAACTTGAGGCTCGAATGGGTAAATGAGATAAAATACCTTGGCATCATGATTAATTCTAAACAATCTTTCAATTTGCACATCAATGAAGTCTGTACAAAACTAAGCAAAGCTCTTGGTTTATTTTACTGTGTTGCCAAAAAGCTCCCTCTCGGTACACTCAGGAATCTGTACTTTAGCATTGAGTATCCCCATTTAATTTGTTGTGTTCAATTATGTGGAGGTATACCACCGCCGTCTAAAAACAAGTCTCAATACTCATAAACAAAATATTACGTGCAATACTCAAAGTTCAAGCAATAAACTATGTACCTGAAACTCATACTTTTGATATGTATAAAACCTTATATTTACTACAATATTACGAAATTTAGCGATACTTTTTGTTGAAATTAGCGCGGAAGTTTTTATATGACCATCAAGAATCCTTTATTAAATATATTTTACCTCTTCAACCTCTCAATATTTATGGTATGCATAGACAGAGATTAGGGTTGCCTCATGTTAGTGGACGTAGAGAAACAAGGGACCATTTTTTAGTTAGTAAATTTTGTAAATGAAATAGAAGAGGACATGCTTCTACCGATGTCATCATATGTAATGAAGTTTTTCTACTACAGAATTTTACTTCCTCGTTCTAGTGCTTTGAAATTTTGTTACCTGTTTTTAGGTCCAAGAAGCGATCAGGGTTAGAGCGACCTTTTGTCATCTAACTATTAATTATGACCATATATGTTTTTAATTGCTCTGACAAATATATTTCTAAAGAGTTTCTATTTCTATGGAGTTTCAATGAAATCGCTGAAAATTTCAGCCATTTTGTGTAATCACTGTTTCACTCGGGGATATCACGAAATAAATGAAATACTTGGGAATTTCCTGAAGTTTCTGAAAAATACGGCCAGTTATTTCATGAAATAACCGAAGCACAAATCTAGCACTGCAATTGGCAATAAGCGAAATTTTGGCTGATAACCTACGTAGAATTAATTTTTTTATTGCTATATGAAGCACAATTGAAAAATTAAAGTAGGTGAAGTTGTTCTAGGTTCCTTCTTACAGAATACATCAATATTAAAAGGTCTTATGATGCGCGTGAAATTTGGTGAGAGGTATCAACTTGAATTGCACGTTCGCTTATTCATAACGTATTCGAGCACGAAACAGAATTGGGACATCTGGAGTTGCAGTTGAGTTTTGCCTTGAAGCAACTGCACAAGTAAGTCGGCTTCACTCTCCACATCACCGCACTGGAGGATCTCACACCTGATGATATATCGAAACTGTGAAGAACTTTGTGTCTGAGAATCAAACAATAGTAACCTACTTGACTGGCCAGAAAACTTTCCCGAATTTAGTCCTAGGAAAATATTTAGTGGATATTATGGATAAACACTAATTAGGGCCAAGATGCTCAAAACTGATGGACTGTATGCTAAAGCGAATCAAACACCCTCACTCAGAAAAATAGAGGCAACCACATGATGGATTATTTATTTTTTTTTTCCTAACAAGTATGAGAAATACAGCAGAATATAAAGTATTTCTCTTCTTGTTCTGATTTATTAACTTGCAGAAAGCCTGGCGTGTGGAGACACAGACTAAACAGCAGTGTACCTGGAAAGCAGGTAATAACTAGAACACGCAGAGTGCATACCTTCGCCAAGCAAGGCAGCGGTAACGAAAAACTCAAACGGCTCTGAAACCATGATTTTCTCTCTATCAACACCAAACTTCGACCACTTGTGCCATTTGATAGTCTTAACAGTGTCTGCAATTTTCTTGGAGATCTGTTCGTAACTTTTTGAGTTATGCTGCTAACAAACATTTTAACAAACAAAAGTCAACCACACAGACGAACCAGCGGATCACTACAAAAAATTTAATCAATTATGTATTTTGACATGACTAACAAATCCTGAAAATTTCATAGATATCCATCCATAATTTTTGTTTTATTGCGCTAACAAACATTTTAACAAGCATTAGTCAAACACACGGACGGACGTAGCGATCATCACCAAAATTCAACCAATTATGTCTTTCAACATTACTAACAATTCCTAAAAATTTCATAAAGATCCATCCTTAATTTTTGAGTTATGCTGCTAACAATTAAATATTTTAACAAACATTAGTCAAACACACAAACGGATCAACTTATCATCACGAAAATTTAAGCAGTAATGTCTCTCAACATGACTAACAAATTCTGGAGGTTTCATAAAGGTCTGTCCATATTTTCTTACTTATTGTGCTAACAAACATCTTGACACACATTAGTCAAACACACAAACGGACAAGCCGATCACCACCAAAATTTAATCAATTATCTAATTTAACATGATTAACAATTCCGCAAATTTCATAAAAATTTATTCATAATTTTTTAAGTTATTGCACTAACAAACATAAAATCAAACACAGCGACAAACGAACGAACCTACAGATCATCACAAAAATTTGATCATTTACCCTTTGTAATAAACCCAACTACTCACGTACATATAATGAAAATACGTCTATCACTTTTTAAATTTTAATGCTAAATAGGAGTCGACAAAATTAAAATTTAACGTTTCGGGATAGATAATTCCATCATCAGAATATACTATAAACTTACAACTTATGAAAAATTAAAAATTCTTTCATTTCAAAATCAGTGGGAACTGACATCCAGCCGCTCCACGTAGCTCTGTTCATTCGCATTTCAGCCTTCCTCCCGACAACATCCATGCTCCCCCACTGATTTTAAAGTAAAAGAATTTTTTACTTTTCATATGTTATAAGTTTATAGTTTATTCTGATGATGGGATTATCAACCCAGAAACGTTAAAGTTTAATTTTGTCGACTCCTATTTAGCATTAAAATTTTTGCCTTAGTATAGTTTTTAACTTATATTAATTCTTTCGTTAGAGGTATGTGTTAGAGTGTGCGCACACGTGCGCAAAAGTTGTATTGACACGCAATTTTGTATCCGATTGCGTTGCAGCGAACAAAGCTTCGGCTAGGGCAGTGTTAACCACTGAAAAGAATATCTAACGTACGAGTCGTTGCTAGCAGTTTGTACGTTATAACAAGCAGCAGTGGCTAATTCTTGAGAATACCTCCTTCTTCTGATTTGTTTAAAGTTGCAATGACACAAAGTTAACGTGACAGTGAAGCTCCATGAAAGTAGGAGTCACGACAACGTGACGGCCGAAGTGACAATTTGAGTGACGGAGCAATATTTACGATAGTGTGCCCACGCTATTATGCTAATCATGGCGCTTCATTACTTCATTAGATTATGTTTAGAAAGATTCTCAATGCTTTCAATAGACATGGTAAATATCTGTAAAGAATCAAAACATAGCACATCACACAAGAAAAGGGAAATGTGGGGGGAAAAGAGAACAAATATCGTTGGTAGGGAGATTCAAGGAAACATGTAGGAAACTAAGTGGGCACGGGAAGAGATGTCCCGATGACCGATGTAACTGAAGGTTGAGAACATAAAAGAAACCTATGAGCGACCCTGAAGGCGCAGGTCAGAAAACGGCAAGCATAAGTAACTTTATTCTTTGGTCTGCGTCGCATCCAATGCCGCCATTTCATGGATTTACTGATGCATTTTCCCCGTTCAGTAAATCTGCGTAAAAATGATTGCTTGAGTTCAGTGATTTTATGAAATTTCTGAATATTATAGTGACTTCGTGAAATCCCCGAGAGAAACTGCGATTACACGAAATGACTGAAATTTTCAGAGATTTCATGAAATTACTGGTTTCATGCATTCACAGTAACATATGTATACTGTATACTGTAATACGCTGCATACCGAATGCACAGCAAAACTGTGATATATCATGCATACTATATGCTCTTTCTGAACAGTGCATATTTACCACAATGCATACAATATGCATGTGCATAATGTATGCATGTATAATTTGCATATAATATGTACTTGCATATGTGAAGCAGGTGGCACTTGCATATAATATGCACAATGCATATCCATATTAAATGTATATTTATACACAGTGTAGCACCATGTATGTGCATATTTCATCCTGATAAACTTCTGATCTAGACCTTGAGACCAATTAAAAATGTAAAAAAATAACGTTTTAGCGCTAAATAAATAAACTCCTTCGACTGGGGATCAGTAAGTCCTAAACTTCAAAGGCGAGAAAGACAAAAAATACCTGCTGTAACAATTTGTATAAAACTAAACACATTGTTAAACAGTGAGTTCTTCAGTTGGTCAAAATTATAAGACCAAAAACAGAAACCGTAAATAACTTTTCGAGAAGGACGTTGAGGTGAGCAAAGTTTGAACTTAGTAATGAGTACTGCCTCCAATCTTGTTAATAACCTGAAAAATTCTTTGTGGCGTACTAGAAATAAGGTTTCCCATAAGGGTTCGAGGAATATTGTCTGAGCTCCTTAAGATGGCATCACGAATTTGTTACAAAGTTCGTTTACTGTCACAAATTTTTTACAATTTCCGTAAACATATTTAGCCATTCATCGCTCTAGTCTGGCGCATAAGCTTGATGACGTAAAACAGGGAGCGTATTTCCTTGAAAGAAGGTTATAGTCTGGTGGATAGTGTGAACTGCTGCATTATCCTGCTGCAAAAAAACATTCATCACCACACAAACGAGTGCCCTCCGTCGACAAATATGAACTTTGTAACACGCCAACATAACCAGCAGCTGTCCAACATAACCAGCAGCTGTCCAACATAACCAGCAGCTGTTCGACGATTCTGTACCTCGTGAAGCTTCATAGCTAACCTGTGGTAGAAGGCACCTCACACCATAACGGAGCCTCCACCGCTGTGACGCTCGGAAAACACTTCAGGATGCATATTTTCCTGATGCAAGTACCGTAGGAAGCCATCAGGGTTATCTAGATTGAACTTTTTTTCCGCCAGAAAACAAAAATTTAGACCAATTTTCAATGTGCCAAGTTCGGTGCTCTCGAGAAACCGTAAACGGGCTACTTTGTGACGCAGAAACAACCGAGGACCTTTCATACGTTTTTTGTTCTCTAAGCCCTTTTGTCATAAGTATCGCCTGACGCTTATTGAACTGCAATCAGTATCTCCGAGAGCCTTCACTTGCCTGGAAAGCCATTCTCTGTATTGATGAAAAACCCGTTTAATTCTACTCAATGCAGGGCAAATTTTTGTCGGTCTACATTAGATTGTGCTGTTGCATAGCTTTTAGTGTCTTTTAGGACGTTGCAAATCACAGATTTACTTCTGTGAATCTCAGCTGTGATTGCACGCTGCGACAAACCTTGCTTACGTAGTTGAACATTTCAACCACATTCTAATTCGGAGAGTTTGCTTGCTTTGCGCATAGTGACACCTTCACACTATCAGTGTAAGTATGTTACTGATCCGAAATGGCGAAAATTACAATAGAACCTAACATTTATTTCCATGGTCTCATAATTTTAATCAATTTAAAAACTCGTTATTGACAAAAGTATACATTAACTTAATAAATTGTTACATCGGGAATTTTTCGTTTGTCTCACCTTTTACTCTTAGAAATTACTGATGACTAGTCGAAAGAGATTATTAATCACTAAAACGTTATTTCTTTTACATTTTCAAGTGGTCGTAAACTTTTGATCGGGAGTTTATACTATACATCAGCCGTGGGACATACTCTTCATTTTCGTGTATCAATTGATCACACAGCTCGCAAGCAGAGGTAATATTTGTAAGCAAATGTGGTGTTACGCAGGTCATAGCTCTATAAATATTAAGGTTGTCGTCGGTATTGCCTAACATGAGCCACATTAGATATGCAGAGTAACGCACGTGACATCGGCAGTCTGATTGGAACACGCCTCAGGTATGAAGGTTAAGAACACTGGAAAAGTTACGCAGAAACCTTCTGTATATTTTATGCATATGCATATTTTCTGCAAGGACCTTTTGAATTTCTTATGCAAGCGCATAATATATACATCATTTGCATACATGCAACTTTTTTTAGAACGCTTGCATATATGCACGGTCACAACCCTGTTTATCCTAATTTTGTAACTAGAGTTTTGTTACCTGTTTTCATTTAATATGCATTTCGCTGATAGCTCTAGGCAACCAAAAACCGCACAACCTGCTGTAAGTGATAAGCATATGAATACATATATGTCTTACATGAATTATAGATAATAGTTTCTACCAATTGCGACGCGTTATCCTCAAATGTCAGTTCATTGTCACCATTGTTTTTCACTCAACGCTCTAAAACGCTATTCCCATTTTAGCTTGTATCGCGGTTTTGTAGGCTGCACATGAAATTTTGACATCTGATGATGTGGCTACAGGTTACGAAATGAATGTCATACAATGAGGGCTCAAAATAATAACATTAATAGGCTGCATAGCTACGGTAGTCGTCTGTATCCTCCGCCAGCTTCGAAATACCAACGCATAATGAGATTCACAGTTGACTCAGTTCTACAAAATTGATAATGTTAATGAACTTTAGAGAACTCACTATAACTATAAGCTGATCAAAGTGGATCGAACCATTACTGTGAAGATGTCAGTGAGGAGAAGCACCATAATGAAAGCGGCTACATGAACCACTTCTGGAGCGTAATGTTGCTGCCCTCTAGAGCCGACTTACCTCCAAGCTTTTTATCGTCAATATTAAAATCGGCAAATAGTTCGGGGCGGTTTGAGAACTCGGGTCGCGCCATGGCCTCTTTTGCGATTTTGTAGTCGAAGATGAAGACCGTCCGCATCGTTCCCGTGCGATACCTGCGAGCAGTGGGAACGTGTATGACAGCGCTGGCTTGTAATTGCCGCGGGTCACTTACAAAAAGGAAGATAGGTAGAGTTTTTATGGGGCAGTAATAAGGCGTGTCCTGCTGAGCACCGAAATTCTGCTCTCCAGGCTTGACTTGTCTGAAACTTTAACCAGAAATTTTACGTTTCTTACTCATGTGCCTCAAGTGTTAGAAGCAGCGCGATTACGTCGAGCCTACTGAAAACTTCCTACGGCGGAGCGCGACTGAGTCAAACCTCGAAGGTTGAATGTTGGTGCCCAGTGTAACATGCCTTCAATTAACTAGTAAGGATAGGCAGCCCGCCCACTCAGGGCATGGGCGATGACCTCAATAAAGAGGCTTGAATCTGGGGTGTACGGTTTATGTACACACACGGTAGAAGGACAGAACAAATAGCAACGGCAGTTTCAATTTTTACCTCTCGGAGGCTACCTTCTTATACTGTATACCATTAATACGTAGTGCTTTATGCTGCTGTCCAACTACAGTATTATTGAAATACCAGCTTTATAACTCGAATATGTAGTTCGTCGTGTAGTGATACACAATTCACCTTAAACGAGATAGGAAGCCATACGTACATAACGATGTCCCCATATGTTTTATTTAACTTCAGTAGAGGCTTTACATCGAAGAAAGGTATATTGCCAAAGAAGGGGATCCCCGTCGGGCCTGATGAGAGAGAATTGCATCATATATATGTGATTTTTTATGTATTGTTTACGTTTTGAGGTAATTATTTGTGACGTCTTAACAAAACTGTGCAATATTGAGAATTTAGAACTCGCTCCTAGTAAATGGTTTGAAAATTATTACCCTGTGTTTCAACGGGACCCACGAAACTATTCTAGAAAGTTTAGCATATTTCATTTACCCTGAACAGACAAGGTGGGTGTAGATATAGAGCTATCACTTTAAAAATACATACTACAGATAAGCTAAGTGTAGAAAATGTGTCGTCGCTTTCATGGTCTCTAAGCTAGAATGTCCAGGCTACTATTAAAATAATAAATTGTCGTCTCATTACCATATATTATGGTCCCTCCCGGCAAGTGTAGGACCGTAAGTATCATATTCAATGTCTCTAATCCGCTAAACAAATGCAGTAACGTTGTCATAATACTTATCGTGCCCTACAACCAAAGTTGGGAGACGAACAGAGTCCTTACGTTTCATGGTCTCGGAACTCACCCGGCGGGCAATTTGCTGGTTTGCGATCCTTGAGGAAAGCGAACACCAGCAGCAGCGCAACGAACAGCAGCACCTCCAGCCACATGATTTGTTTTTTTCTTCTTTGCACTTAAGTTGAGTAAGTGGTAGCGTGGTTCTGAAAGTCGATATGGTTTTTGAAATATTTTCCTTCAGGCTATGTGACCCGCGAAAAAATTATCGTGCAGCCGCGCGATTCGCGAGGTCCTCTTCCGTAATACCCGCCAATTTCCGCTGATACACTTCTGGAGGAAGAAAAAGTATTTGGTCACATTAAATGATTCCGACCATACCCTGCGAGCTGTTTTTCAATGGGAAAATTTTTAAACAGAATGTTGCCTTGACGAGATAACTTTAATCACTTTCTCAATGGAAACGGCTTGTCTCACTTCTCTCTAATGAAGCTACTGCGCACTCCGACCAGTGAGGATAGCTTAGTAATAAAAGTAACAATTTCTCAACTTTCTCTGAATTTATTACTGACAAAATTATTGCTAAAATTTGACACATTACGGCCAAAGCCTGATGATACCGAACAGGCTGGTACACGAGGAAGGCCCAAGCTGTTGCACGCTCCGGGAAATAGCTTGTGACGTCACAAGTTACCTATACGTTGATATACAGGGTATTGGAAAATTCAGAGAAAATATGTTTAACCACAAATAAAGTCATCATTACCGTACCTTGTGGTGTATTTTTTTTGGCAAAATTCAGCCCTTTAAAAAGTTACTGCACTCTTAATTCTTATTCGGAAAAAACTGCAAAAAAAAAAAAAAAAATCAATTTCCGAAGGATTTTGACGAAAATTGGTAGTAAAGTGAACCTTCCAATGCTTTATGTGCCTATCCGTGATAATTTGAAAAAAGTGTAAAATTACTGGGAAAATGAAATTCAACTTCAAAATAGGCTACACAGATTGATAGTCACACTCATGAAAAGCGAGATTCCTAAGATTGAAGGCTATTGCAAGACCATTCAGATGATGTACTGCATGACAAAAAAGATAAGATTAGGTGTATTTGCTAGGAGGAAAACTGAGATAAGTTCAAAAGTATTGATGCGCACCCACATGATGCCCTGCCATAGCCCCAGATAGGCATGACTAAACGAACGTCAATGATGCGTAAATGATTTTACTACATTCGAGGAAGATTTTTTGATAAAACACAGGTTGCACTATTTAGCATGGTGAAATTTACATACATTATAAAATTGAAATAATGTCGACGTGAACTAATATAAAAGTTTGACGTTTCGGGAGTATCATCCCATTTTCAAAAACCTAATAAAACCTTCTAAGGATATATACCTAACAACAAAATTTTTTTATTTAAGAAGACCTAAAAGGTGATGGTGTTGGCAGTGTGGGACCTAGAGGACGAATGACCACGGTGAGTTGCACGGTGAGTGGAGTGAAGAGAGGAGAAAATTAGATGATAGTGGGAGAGATGTTAGTAGGTAGAGAGGAAAATGGAAGAAAGGTGAAAAAAGAAAAAATAGGAAGAGAATGAATGACCGGGCAGT
>LQNS02277718.1:23313432-23323442 GCA_001587735.2 Parhyale hawaiensis
CTACAGCGTGCATATGAGAAATAAATTCATAATAATAAAGAAAAAATAATTTATCGCCGTTGAATACCTAGCATTATTAATTAATTGAGAATAAAAATATACATAGAGCACAATATTCGTAACAACACTAAAACTAACAAACTTGAAATATATATATTTATAAATCACAGTTTCTCGTCCCGTCAACACCTGGTATTATCCAGACAGGGGCTCTCCGTCCACCCTTGTGTTTAAATAGAATAAATCCTAAGAATCGAGTCAGGATATATATACATATTGAGCAGCTCCCGGCATCTAAATTGTCTTGCGGAACAACTTCGTTGAAACTGATGAATGATAAATATTGTATATTTTACCAATGACGCTTTAGTTTTTGCGGTTAAGAGTTGAGTACTGGTTCTTTGAACGTAACGACGGCTCAGCAATTAGGTCAACATCTTACAAACAAACGATCCGGCCGAGTGCGCTCCCGTTGCAGAAAAACAACGAAAATAATGATTAAATATGGCGTCAATTTTGCCAAAACTATCACATTGATCGCTGCTTTCTTTAAGCTCATTGTGGTATTCATAATTCATATCTGAATTATGGTAAACAGTTGTTACTCTTCGATGTATGCACCGCTCCAACCTACCTGCACCGCGTACGACAGGGCGCTGACATGTTCTCATTTACAAAACTAGAGAGCGCATGCCTCCGCCTAGCAAGGCAACGGTAACGAAAAATTCAAATTGATTATGAAATTATGATTTTCGCGCCTTTTGATAGTATTAACAATTTCTGTAATTTTCATGAAGATCCGTTCATAACTTTTAGAGAATGCTAATAAAAAACATTACGACAAACATATGTCAAACAAACAGACCAACCGATCTTCATCAAAATTTAATCATTTATGTCTTCTAACATTACTAACAACTCCCGTGAATTTTATAAAGATTCATGTATAGCTTTTTGAGTTATTGTCCTAACAAACATTGTGACAAAAATAAGTCAAACACACAAACTTGCCTACCGATCATCACCAAAATTTAATCATTTCCGTCTTTTAGCATTACTAACAAGTCCTGTGAATTTCATAAAGATCCATCCATGACCTTTGGAGTTATTGTGCTATCAAACATAAAATCAAACACAGTGACAAACACACGAAGGAACAAACAGATCATCTTAAAAATTCAGTCATTTACTCAGTATTATGCTTAACAACCCATGTAAATTTGATGATAATCCGTCCATAACTTTTAGAGTTATGACCCTAAGAAAAAAAGGCAGGCAAGAACAAACAGGTTAACTGATTTTCACAAAAAATTATTCACTGTTACTGTTAGCATGCCCGCTTAACAATCCCTGCAAATTTCGTAAATATCCGTTCATAAAGATTAGATCAATCATTGTGAGAGACAAACAAACTGACAAAGCGACAAATAGACAGACAAATACACAGACAAACAAAGAGACAGACAAACACAACAATAACATTACTTATTTTTCGGAGGTAATTACGAGCGCTTATACCATGCTACTCAGGGCTCATCGTATATATTCGAGTAACATTTTATTCCAGCAAAAACAGCAGAAGCTCAAAGTTTATTTTGCTACTATTACCCAGCAAGGCTTTTCAATATTATTTTGACGAATTTTGAGGAACTCTCATCCTGCAGTCGCTACTGATCCTAAGTATAAGCTATATGTATCTGTCATTGCTAAACGTAGGAAAATGCCTTTCATCTGTACTTTACCAGTTCCTATTTGATGTAAATTCAATTTCTTCTATCGTAATATAAAGACAATAGGACCCTTCTATCGGCGTACTAAATCTTCCAAAGTGCTGTTCCGTTTCCTGAGTTGTTTACAAATGCGTGTGTGGGGGCTGCCAGCTCTCTTACATCTGTAGTACTATGCCGCAGATGTTATGCGATTTGCACACAACGCAATAAATGGATCTCAGGTCAAACCAGAGTGGTATTCAACAAGCCAGTCAAATCTTCCACTAGGAACCATAGTCAGAAAGCCAATCACTCGTTAAGAATTTCTGCTTTTTCTGTTTTAGATACAATAGGTAATAGGTAATAATAGGTAATAATACTAGAATCAATATACAGAGACCTTGAAAAACCTTTTCTAAATGCTCAAACATCAGGAGTCCCGTTGCAAATTGTGAGTTAGGTTCATGATTCATTGTTGCTTCATTCAATTTCAAATATTGCTTGATGTAACTATACAGTTGCGAGCATAATCAAGGGACAAAAATAAAAAAATTAATATCTCAAAAACTGTAAAAGGTTCAACGCTGAAAATTTTAACACAATAGCGGCATTGCGATGCCTAATAATATGCTAAGAATTTATTACGATCTGAAGGATAAGAAAAAAGTTATTAAATATTTAACTTATAATTAGGAATTTAGTGTGGGCGGAATTAAGGGACACTTTTCAAATATTGCAATTTAAATCTTCAGTAACCCCATTTTCTTGCGTTTCCGAAGAAGAAGAAGACTGCCTACGTCATATGTAAACATAGCAAGTACTGCAAGCATTGTTACCCGGAAAAAAGTTGATAAATCTTTAAGCATGAAATTTGTTAATTTACACAAACAAAATCTCAGCATCAGGGCAATCGCAGAACAGGTAAATCGTTCAAAGAGTATTGTTGTAAGAATTGTGAAAGATTATGAAGATCTTGGACGTGTTTCGAGTGTTCGGAAAAGTGGGAGGCCCAGAAAAACTTCTGCCAGGCGGCTGGATAGGATCATCCAACGCACAGCATTAAAGGACCGTTTTGCTACTGTCTCATCTATTTCTAGGCAAATAAATGATACTAACGACGAAACTATCTCCAGATTCACTGTGTCACGGCGACTGAATGAGATTGGTCTTCGTGCACGTCGGCCTCAAAAGAAACCGCTAATCAGTAAGAAGAACTAAGTTGCAAGGTTGAAGTTCGCCAACAAACACGTCAATAGTCCGCAAGAATGGTGGTCTAAAGTTTTCTTTAGTGATGAAAGCAAGTTCAACTTGTTCGGGAATGATGGAAATAAATATGTCAGACGTCAAACAGGTGAGAAAACTGTTAAAAAACTGTTAAATTTGGAGGCGGTAGTGTTATGGTGTTCGGAATGTTTTCTGCAAAGGGTACTACTCCTCTCGTCCGTCTGAATACGCGTGTCAATGCCGCTGTGTATAAAAACCTCTTCGCAGATCATGTTTTGCCAATCTTAAACAATTCTGACACTGACGGCCCTATTTTCATGCAGGACAACGCACCCTGCCACAAAGCCAAAAGTGTGTTGAGGTTTCTTGATGATGCAGGAGTGGCGACTCTTGTCTGTCCTGCTCAAAGTCCTGACCTCAACCCCATAGAGAACCTGTGGAAAGTCTTGGGTGAGAAAGTCATGGCTCGAAATCCAACAAACACTGAGGATTTGTGGACAAAGCTTGAAGAGGAATGGGGCAGGATTGATATTGAACGATGCCGCAATTCAATTGAATCTTGCCCTCGAAGATGTGTTGCAGTCATCAAACATAAAGGATCGTTCACAAAATATTGACTAAGGATGAAGGTTTTTGTTAAATTTGTTGTTTTGTTGCGTTTTTTGTCAAGTGTCCCTTAATATTATTCTGCTCACACTAAATTTGTAATTATAAGATAAATATTCATAACTTTTTTCTTATCATTCGAATCGTAATAAATTCTTAGTATATTATTAGGTATCCCAATACCTCTTTTGTGTTAAAATTTCAGCGTTGAACCTTTTACAGTTTTTGAGATATGAATTTTTTCATTTTTGTCCCTTAATTATGCTCGCAACTGTATATACTTCTCTTTGCGTTTCCAGTGTACTAGGGTGGCCTCGGTGTAATTTAAACAGTTTGCAAAAATGCTTCTAATTAAGACGTTGTTTTCACATTTTATTCTCGGAATAGTAGATTATTGCATTTGTTAATAAATTGTTAGCTGTTCCTTACTTTGCATGTGTGATGTATACCATACTCATATGACAAGGATATTCATTTGCTTGTTTTTATTAAATTCAACCCAACTATCTTGAAAATAGAAAACAAGCGTGAATGACACCATACATCGATGCACACCACAATATCAACTACCACAGCGACATTGCCGTAACGGGACCAATTTTGTGCAAAAATGTATAGAAATCCAATCACAGATATACAAAAAATTGTCATTTTTACCGCACTGGCAAAGCTGATTGAATTTTATACACTCGCGCGCACCACCTGATGCTACAGGATCAGGAGCTCGCACACCGTTCGTGGTACCGTATCTACGCTACTGGCGGCTAATATGCATCGGGACGAGGTGCAAGTAGCACATCCTGCCTTCAACTAGTGCGTGAACTAACTGTGGCAACGGCGTATGTCACGTATGCAGCCGCTCGGCCACGCCGTCCCTCGCCTTAACTCGAACAAGGCGTGACCAGGCAAAACGCTATCTGTTGCTATGGCACGGACTATCGCTATCGATAGTTTTCTCTTGATGCAAGAACTCTAATGGCAAACTAAAGCGAGAGTTGCCTAGTCATTTAACTTTTCATTTTGGCATGTACGTGGCTGGTAGTACAAATTACATCACTTGAGTTCCAATCTAAAACTATACGTCATTGCAACTCGAAACTTAACCATTGTCACTGGTCGTAAAGAGAAGACTATAAGAAACGACTCATATTTTAGTTATTCATCTCACTAATACAGCACTGCATAAGCTGCAGCCATGTTTGCAGTAAAATAATCGAATGTAGAATTGTACGGAGGTGTAACTTTGGCGTTGGCGTACATCCACCATAGGAGCCACTTCTACAATATATGGTTGAGCATACTCATCTTTTTTTTTCTACGACTGTAACGCTTGCGCAGTAAAACATGAAAGTTGCTTATTTAAATTGTTGGTTACATGGGTACAAGATTCAATCTTTACAGGCTCATCATTTTTTTTTTCAAATCATGTCTATTCCTACGTCTCTTGAAATATTAATTTTACATGTCACACCAGCCAATACAAGTACATATTGCGTTCTTGTTTCTTCACACATTCTGCTCCTGAGCATTCCAACCTTGAAACCCAAATGTGTGGCCCTTGCCCCGCATACGCTATCCTATGATGAGTTTTTCCTCTATCTCATATAAATTTTGCTCACTTAGGAAGTGTCGCGGCGTTATTCACAATGTCAAATCGGCTCCCTGTCTGCGTGATAAAGACGAGTGCTACTTAAGGCTAATGCATTCGATAAGTAAAAGTTGACTCGAGTGGCATCTCATCTACAAAATTAATGACAAATCGGGTGAGAGACATGTATTACAACGATGAATATTTTCATTCGTCTCATTAGGAAAAACACCAATTTAAAAAATCTTCTAAGTCTTTTAGCTCTAAAATGAATTCATGTCAATTTCTTGATATCCTACTCGACGCGGCCGCCTTTAGCCCTAATTCTGGCCCGAAGACACTTCAAAAGTAGAGTAACTGAGATACGCAGCTGGGAGTGGATGTCTTAAGCGATAAAAAAAATCAGCATTGGCTCTAAGCTCATGGCAATAATGGCCCCCATGCATTTAGAAGCCAAACAACGCTTTAAGACCCCATATGGACCTCGTAATGTGATGGCGCTGCGCACACTTCACCATAGACATAAGCGAAGTGTATCAGCGAGTGGCCCACCATATTGATATAGAATTTTCTGGCTCCCATCTTCGCCCGACCTCAACGCAATGGTCTATTAACTACTATGGCCAAGGCTGGAGGAAGAACGTACAAAAGCCCGAACGGTTTGAAGCCAGCTCTTCTCCGTGAATGGGCTGATATCGACCGTATACTGTGCGTGTTTCGATTACTCTTCTTCAAGCGTATTCGGTCAGTAGTTAGAGCTAAAGATGACGTAAAATATTTTTGATTCTCGTTTTCTTAATGTGACAAGTCAAAATATACCCGTTACAGAATATTTTCTCCACGTGGTATGTGTACGACTAGGGAGCAAATCCAGCAATTTGTCATTTGTTCACCTGTTTCTAACAATTCACAGCAACTGTCAGTCCAATTTTTCCTTTAATTAATCAATCAATATTACAATATGCATCAACTTCGCTTTTGATAAAAGCTTTCCTCGGGTCTTTTTGACTCCACCTGCTATGTCAAAGATGAAATATGAATTTGTGTCAAAGTTACATTGGCACTAGCCAGCAGAAACTGTTCATGTCATCAGTTCGTTTTCATGTTACCAGATAGTAAATAATATGCAGCAGCAGAGCACTACGCGGAGAGAATAAATACTTGTGTGAAAAGAAGCGGTAAATAAAGTCAAATTAATATTTTCCACCTAAACACAGAGCTCCACCTGCCAAGAGAACACCTAGTATTGGTTGAGGCAGTATCGGATACGTGAAGTTATGTTAGGTTGGTAGAATGAACTAAATATCTAGGAGTAGACAGACAGCCCCGTTAGATCACCAAAATTTAGGTAAGTTGGGCTTGGTGAGGATAATTATAAATGATGTTAGACGACTTCCAGTTTGGTTCCCCACGTCAGGCTTGGTTAGATTAGGTCAGGTTATGACAAGAGTGTGAAAACGGCAAGCAGAGTACTCGGATTCATCACCAGAAACTTCGAATACAAGTCCAAGGACATAATCGTTCCCTTGTGCAAGGCATTAGTGAGGTTACACTTAGAATTTGCTGTTCAATTCTGGTCGCCACATCTCTGTAAAGATATCGATAACATGGAATGAGTCCAACCCAGAGCAACGAAACTGATACCTCTGCTGAGAAACAGGTAGTATGAGCGTCGCCTCAAAGAACTGGGTCTGATCTCTCTCGAGCAAAACCGACTCAGAGGGCAACTAATAGAAACATTCAAGTACTGGAATGGCTTCAACGACGTACCTATAACGGGACTCTTTGAAAGAAACAACGATCAAAAACTCAAGCATAAAGCTCGAAGAACAACCTTAAGTAAGCAGTTCTTTCCCTAATTCATAGTCAGCATTTGGAATAGATTCCCTTCCGACGTTGTTGGTGCGGAGTCGGTCAACTCGTTTAAAAATCGTCTTGACATCTATTGGGAGAGACATCCTCCACAGCTACAAACTCCTTCTCCACGAGTCGCAAGCCCTTAATGGCCAAAGCTTCTAGGCCATTTTAAGCTGTCTTCTTCTCACTTCCGCTCCATCTATATATTTAAGCTCCGCATATCAGTGGCTATCGATCATGCTTGCGTGCATTCATGATCAGCTCTCTGACGGAGATTTTTCTCCCCCTTTCCCCTTTTTATTTTTTCTTTCTTTTTTCTCTTTCGTCTACCATTTTTCCCCTCTCGTTTCCCCAGTCCTCTACATACTACTAACATAATGGAAATAGCTCATTGAGGGCCGGGGTGTAAGCTCCGATGTCTCTTTAGGATTGGGCCTCTTGGTTCGTCTACTGCTGCCTATCTAATCTAATCTCTAATCTAAATAACTTTTATTGAGAACACAATAGGTTCTCAAGTACGCCTACAAGTATGCACAAAATAACTAAAGTTCAAACTAGTGAGCAGGCTCAGTCACATAAATTGGTGGCCACGCACCAGGAAAATGCATACATGGATACACTCAGCCTACTCCAGCAGACACGAATGGCATTAAGCAGCTCGTTCTCACACAAGAGCGCAGGTAATAGAAAAGAGAGTAAGAACTGCTTGCTGTGATTCTACCGAGTATTTGCCAGTGACTCAAGCTTTCTTCTCTGCTGAATGATTGAGAAACATTGTTCCATGGTAACTAATCTGGCCAAGGGGCTTGTAATATTGATTATCGTACAAATTTCAACCAGAGCTCAGTCATCAATGTACCAAGAGCCTCCCATGTAGTCCTACCGTACCTTGAGTAATGCATCATCAAAAAACTCAAGCGGTTAAAGGAAAAGGTACATTAAGAACAATGTTTGGAAGGTATTAGACAAATCAGCTCATGTCTTCGTGCAACGACAAAGGTGCTTACAGAAATCACAAGTAATAGGTACATCAGCCGGAGGTCATTCCGATCATGAAAGTCATCGCCTACATACATGATCCTAACCCACAGCTGCCTAAGCGCCGAACTGTGATGATTTGGGTTAGAGCGTAGCCCCTGGAGCATTGAGTTATCAGGGTTTTCGACTCTCGTCTGCAGGCTATATGCACGTTTGCGAGCGAGAACATTGAGACACTCTACGTCATACGACGCAAACACATCACTAGCTTCTGTGTATATGGGAACACTCACCAATCGCCGAAATATGTCATTGTATGCTACACGCAAATTAACTGATGGCCGCATGTCTAATGCATTTAGCTCAAAGAGAGCTGCCATATATTGGATAGCGATAAGTTTTAAACGGCTGGTTAATTCTTAGCATTCGAGAAGCATCTATTCAAGTGCTTAACCTGTCGCCCAATATCTGCGCAATCGTCAAAATTTTCATCAATGAGATGTCCGAGCTACAGAAAGTTGTGTACATATGCTAACGTCACACCGCTTATCAATGTATGGCTAATCCTGCACTGCGTGCTACTTTCAGGTTGTATATTGTTAAGCAAAATTAGGTTAGGTTAGGCAACTGGATAACAGAAAAGAATCTGTGAAAACATGTGAGGAATGATACACTAGCTAGCAGTGGACGAAGAGCCAGTCCTTTACAAACTTGAAGCTTACAAGAAGGCGGCTACCGTGAGTAATGATGCAGGTGCAGCAGATGCATGCAGTAGTTATAGGGAGGTGATGCGCGTGTAGTAATTTCGAAGCAACCGAGAACGTGTCGATAGGTATAAAGTGGAGTAGTCCGAGGCATTGACTACATTACCCTACCGGTGGGGCAGGCAGAAGCTGTTACATTGACACTATAGAAAAGCTCTATAGCGTATCTTTGAAGGTCAGAGCTCTTGCCTGTGATAATTACTTCATATCTTTCCTGATACTGCACACTACGCAGAACATTTATTACAGAAAAGTGTGCTTCGCTACTAAGAGTAAGTGGAATGAGGAAAAATTTGGTCGTTTACTGCGCCTTGGTGCTGATGCGGTGGTCACTGTTTTGCATTCATTATACTATGCAAACACTATGAAGGTTTTCAAGGTACCCCGTTTTTGTATTCAAACACTGGATACAGGAATTCGTCAGCAGAAGGAGTTATGACGGATATGATTCACACCACTGGGAGCTATAGCCGGCAGCAAAGTCGTGTATCAGTATTCTATTCTCGGAAGAATTAATTATATCCATAGTGTGAGCATCACATTTGCTTCGGGTAACGAGAAAGTTCGTAATACCCATCTACTCAATCTTTGTCCCACAACGATAACTCTAGCAATATGTTCTTCGAACGTAGCATCGTCTTGCATTCTCACTCCGAGGTCTCCAAAAACTGTCTTTGTCTCCATTTCATGCCCATTGCTGGTGGTATATAGCGTGGATTAAAAAAAAAATGTTGAATTTTTCCGTATCTCAGCAGTGATATAGAATCTTGATTCATTAGAGGTCGTATTATTTTTTACCGACCATTGACAGATACTTTCCGAATCTTACTGCACAGACAGCACGTCTTCCATTGATTGCACAGCAGCTAGTATTCGTGTATCGACAGCAAATGACGAAGGACCGCATAGTTACATCCGAACCCCATGTCATTAATCATGATGAGAAAGAGAACAGGCTCAAGCACTGTCCCTTGCGCTACTCCGCTGAGTTACTTTACCTTTGTAGAGATGAGGCGTTGTTGCGGGAGCGCGCGCAACAACTAATATTTACTTGCAGAACCTAGAAACTCAGGCTCCGCCGGGCAGTGGCACAACAGAAGCCAGGGTAAAACAGTAGGTCATTCAAAGTCTTTATTAATACCAACTCGTTAGCAAACACCTGTAATTACGGTAAAAGTTCACATGGAACCACTGTACGCAAACTCCAAAATGCTCCTCACTGTAATTGACAACTGCGCCTAGATCAAACGGCGCGCACATAAGGAACTGAACAGTGGGCGCTTC
>LQNS02277718.1:23348728-23368893 GCA_001587735.2 Parhyale hawaiensis
AGGCTAGAGCAGGTAGCCTAGTTCTGCTGTCCACAAGAGTTACCGTTTGCTTATGCCGAAACATGGCTACTGGACAGTAGCCCACTAATTAAAACCGCGCCCAAAAATGCAAGTAGCCCACTTTCCCTTTCTGCCCTTCAATTATAAATATCCTCACTGAAATCATCAGAACCCAGAAGATCAACGTTAAAATCACCGCAAAAAAATAATTGCTTATTTGGAGAGATAAGATGATGCGAGTATTCTGGTAGACAGTGTATTTAAAAATTCTCTATGCAGGTGATTCCTTGGAGGACGATAAACTCCTATAATAGTTATGCGTTCCTCACTATTAATTCTAATATCTGCTGCACATGCTTCAATCGCTTCTTCCTTAAAGTCCAAGGAAGAAATGCGTATAGATTGTAGAGACTGACGAACATAGACGAAGACACCGCCACCGCGGCGATCAGTACGACAGCAGTGGTACCCAGTGTACCCGTCAACAGGGCTTGCACAGTCAGGTACGAACCAGGTCTCAGCAAATACTAGTACATCTGGTACTAAATTGCTATTTTGTAAAATACACGAGAAATCATAATTTTTGGTAAATGATCTAATATTATGATGTAAGATAAGTAAGTTTTGTTTGTCACGACTAAAATTGCTCACAGTCGACAATGTATAAGATTGGCAATTACTGTTGAGCAGCAAGCGATTATCGTCACTGTTTGTATCACACCAAGTATTGCACATAAGTTATTAGATGATATCACACGAATTAGGTACCAAATATACAAAATTACGGCTGCTGACCTAGAAGCTCAAAACTGCACTCCCCAATCTCATTGCTGACTCCAACATCTAGCTGTTCTGCTGTCAACGTTGGCCAGGCTTCTAAGCATATCGGCTTGAATGTCGGGACAAACATTACATGTTGAGATTCGTGCGGAAATTGAAGTTACCCCTACGCCCAATGTGTATGCGAAAGAATACTTAACGAAACAGCGTTCGCAAATTACTGTACAATGCGCATGCTGCAAAACAGTCTACGCCATCAATCCTACGGATATACACGAGGTCTGGCACTATCTACTGTGGAGTTATGGGTAGGAAAGAGCCCTTCACGAACAACACTGAGGGCGATTTAGCTAGGATGAAGCAGTTACTATGTAAGTCTGCCAGTAATGCTCCTGCATCCCTTCCTGTCGTCGGAGAAGCTACAGTTCCAGCTGTAATGGTTTCGGCCTGGCAGCTGCCTTCTTCGTGTCTCGTGTGGGTGGAGTAGCTGTGGCGCTTATGGTGGTACCTTCGGTTTCATCTGAGTCGATACCTTCTTCGTCGCCTCCTATTGGTGGAGTAGCCACAGGCGCTGCCGTGATATTCCCAGTTTCAGCTGTGCCGCTGGCTGCTTCGTCGTCTGCTACTGGTAATATATAGCCATACCAATGCAAGACCAAAGCCAGACCTAATTTATTTGAAGACATTCCAACTTTCAATTTTATGATAATTCTACGGAACTCTCGAATATTCAAAATATTCCATGTAACTTTGATTCACTCAGTTTTTCAGGCGAGTAAACGTAACTTGTAGGGATTCATTTTCAACATTGTGCATTAATATCTGGAGTGTCTATCACAATTTTAGTCACCTGCGGGCTTTTCTTGCCACATTATTTTTTAATTTCTGTATGATTATAATCACTGAATCCAGATTCAACGATAAAATCGATTTTTTAGTAATGAAGGTTATATATAATAAAGCGTGCCTAAACTGTAAGCGCAACGGTGGTGGGAATTGTGATATTATCGTGATGTTTAGAGGTGAACATGGAGTCCAATGTATCATTTCTTTGCGATGTATGTAGATTACTTTGTCTTACTGTAAATATGAGCACTGTAGCTGTCAATGTCTATTATCTTTATAGGCCTCCATCCTTTATATTTAAATTGTTATGATTTTCTTGCGGATTTCTTTATCAATTCTTTTTCAGCTAATTCCAACATTCTCATGTGTGGTGACCTTAACTTTAATTTGGTTCATCCTTTCAACCTTAGTGCAATCGATAACTTCATTCAGTCAATGGGCTCTTTGAGCTATCTATCTTAATATCTAAACCCACAGAGTTCCTCAATCGCATGCCACTACAAGAAATAGCTTACTTCATATGTCTGGGTTAATTTTAATCAGGTGATAGTACGGTTGCAGGAATTTGTGATTATGAGATACTCATATTACCATAATATATCGATCGCTCTATAAAGCCCGTATAGATGCATTCAAGGAACGTATTGATGAACTTAACTTTACTACACAGCCCCAAGCGAACCACTGTTCAGCCATCACGCAATTTATCGATGTGATTCTGACAGAGCATAATAAATTTTGCCCAATAATAGCTAAATTTATGAAAAAAAAGTAAACATGCTCCATGGATTAGTAATGATCTTAAAATTCTTGTGAGAAAGAGAAGAAAGCTTCGCATACAGTACCTGAGAGGAATTATTGTTCTTACATTTCAAAAGGGGCTTAGAAATGCGTGAAACAGTATTTTAAATTTAGCTAAAGCAATTTATTACACCAGAAAGATGAAAAATCGAAAAATAACCGTAAAAATATCGGGAAAATCTTTAACGAGCATATGGGACGTAAAAAGAATAATAATTATGATCACTTGATTGTCTTGAATTATCACCAGATCACGTCCATGGACAAACCATGTGATGTAGTACAAATTTTCAATGTAATTTTTGACACAGGTTGCCACAGATATGGCGAATAATCTACCCTAAAAAATTTTCAATCGTCGTCTAACAATGCCTGAAACTACTGCATCATGCCATTTACATAGCACGAGTTCTACTGAACTTGAAAATAAAGTTTCCCAATTGAGAAGCAAGCAGTATTTCATCATGGAGATTTGGACCCTTGACCTCTTACCGAGAATATCTGAAAGACTTGCTGTCCTTTTTAACCAGTGTATTAGAACAGTCATTTATCCGAATATTCTTGAACGGGCTAGAGTTGTCCCTATTTTTAAAAGTGGTGATCCTTGTTCAGTTGTTAACTACAGGTCGATTTCAACTCTGTTTTTTTAGTATTCGTAAACATAATATTTGAACATCTCTAATAATTTAGTACGTGCTAGATTTTATTGTCCTCTAAATTTTATTTGGCCAAGGGTATCCCTACTCCATCGGCAATATCGTCTGTCATGTCTGATTGCCTTAACGCCTTGGACCAAAAAGTATACTGTTTGCATGTTTAAGACTTCAGGAAAGCCTTTGACACTATCAATAATGACTTGCTATGCCTGAAATTGAAGAATTATGGGGTCTCTCAAGGATGATGAGACTCACAAGGTTGAAGCACGTGGAAGGCCCAAGCTGCAGTGCACCCTGGGTAATGGGTTTGTAACCATTTTACACTGTTTCTTCACATTTTCATTTGGGGTTCCAGAGTGTCCTACAGTATTCATAGTAGCACAAACATATGTATCAATGCATCTACGTACCTTTTTAGCTTTCTGAAGGATGAAATTTTGAAAAAGCGTTGGCTAAAAGGCTTGTAAAAGAGCAGATGAGTTCAACCCGGCATATGCTCGCTTGTGTCAGAAGTACTTTTAAAGTTAAGTTTATCGTCTTTGAAGTGCAATAAATCAAGTTAGTTTTATAGAGAATAATATGGCATTCTGAAGATTGGTTCATATCGATGAAAACCATCATGTTTTCGATTTATTATTATCTTCTACCACTGAACTGCAATCCTCTATAATTTCAAACCCCTGCAACGAAAATGTATCCCATGCGTATGATTAAACGCCGATACAGAAGACCTTTTTAACAAAATTTGAACAGAAAACATTAAAGCGTCAGAGAAACAAATTTCTTTCTTTCCGGCGAAGTAATATTAAGGCAAAAGTCTGTACTTAATAATCATACAATTGCTCGGTGAAACTAGATAGAAAAAACATCAGCTACTATACGCTGCGCTACAGTAGGAAAACAATAGTGTCGCGTCCGACTTGCGGTAACTAATTTGCAAAAAAAAAAAATACCTAACCGTATTCCCCACAGCTAAACTGTCTTACGGAACGATGTTGAACTGTCTTACAGAACGATGTTGAAACTGGTAAATGTAAAATCCGTAATTTCTTCCAATGATGCTGTATTTTTTACGATTAGGAGAGGAGGATCTGCCAACGACACGTACGCGAGGCACAGTTTAGGTCCACATTTTACAGACACTGTCCGAAATAACAATAATAAAATTTTACACATCAGGGAGTTACAAAATTTTGTAAAGGCTCTGATACATGTTTTTTGTGCAACTATAATGATTTTAGACCATGTCGGATACTCTGGAGGCCCAAATGAAATGGTGAAGAAACAATGCAAATAGCTGCACTTTAACATACTGGGTTTATATGACGTGACAAGCCTGTTTCCCATGGTGCACTGCAGCTTGGCCTCTCCCCGTGCGAGCGAAGCACGGTGGCGAAGGTCGATGTTACCGGACCAGAACGTTAATGTCAGCGTATTATAAAAACGAAGATTATGTAGATATTTGGAATGATAACTTGAAAGAATTAGGGTTAGGAACTATCACTTAGTCGACGATGGAGCTCTATGAAGTACAACGACCCGAAGAATTCAGATAATTTGACTAGGTAGTGGCTGGAGAACAATTATATTAAATTTTGGCATTGACTTCCCAGAACCCAGACCTAAATCTAATAGAGAATTTGTGGAGAATATTAAAGTTGAGAGTAATGGAGAAACAAAAATCTCACTCAAATGGTGAAAATTTGTGTGGTAGAGTGGAGTAACATTTCTGCTGGAGCGTGCCCCAAGTTGGTGGGAAATTCTAACAAAAGACTGCAAGTACTTGAGGCTAAAGGTCATACAATCGCTCATTTGAAACAGGATGCCAATAATTTTGAACTTGTAAAACTTAAAATTTAATAGAAGCCCGGCCAACGTTGACAGCAGAACAGCTAGATGTTGGAGTCTATGAGTAATTTGCTAGGCATGGACATCAGATTCTTTTCAAAGAGTCGGATTCACATAACAATGTTTGTTTTCCTAATTTTAAAAAGAATCAATGGTAGTTTACCCCACGTCTACACTTCTCAACATCCAGTTGAAGGTCTGTTCGATTAGCTGCAAAATGATGAATTCGAGATATGACGTATCTCGCAATTCAGACAAAACAGATATTTTTACCGCTGTGAATTGTACTACGAGTGTTTGAAACAATCAGAGTACGTGCGCGTTCGATTGGGCACCGAAACTAAGCCTTCGATGCTTGACTTGGGCAAAAGTTCTCAAAGAAGCTTTGCATTTGTCACTTTCAATAGTGTGGTAAGTGTCACAAGCACCGAGATTACAAACACCCTAATGAAAAATCGTTTCTAATGAGCAAAACTGAGTTTTTGTAAAGATTAAAGCTAGCATATTGAAATTAAATGCCTGAAACTTGATTCAGCTAGTTGAAGACAGCGCACCTGTCTCAAGTTTCGAACAAGTCAAGCCTCGAAAGCCTAATTTTGGCGCCAATGTGTAAAAGCTCCACGGTGAGGCAGCTAGAATTTTGTATTGTTATAATTATTATTATCGAGGGGATTTCACGACCCAATAGTTGGATCGGTTGAGCGATGTTGGGCTCTACACTCTGGCGCCGGGTCACATCCTGCGACCTAAGGCTCAGAGCACTTTGCGAATGATGTGCGCAGTTCCGAGTAGAGCCCTCTTCTGGAGGGTTCCTGGGTGAAGATGGCCGCACTTGAGCTCTCGGAGGGCAGTCTTGAGATTCTTGGACATGGCCCCCAGAGCTCCGATGACCACTGGAACGACGTCGACCTTCATCTGCCACAGTCTCTGTAGTTCGATTGCAAGGTCCCGGTACTTTTTCTTCTTATCCGCTTCTTTGTCAATGATTCTGGAGTCGAAGGGGATTGAAATGTGGATTAGTTGGGCCGACTTCTCCTGTTTGTCTTTGACGACGATGTCCGGTCGGTTGGCGTGAAGTACACGATCGGTTTCCATCCTCTTGTCCCAGTAGATTAAATCACACCAGACTGGCGATGTAGAAACGGAGAAACTCCATGAGGTTAACCAACCCCCACGCAACCAGCCCAGCCGGTGGAGAAAACAAAAGAATGAAAGAAAAGAAGATCCGAGATCACAGATAGCTCTGTGTACAGATCGTTTAAAGCTGCCAATACCAGCACCAGCAAATACAGAGAAATCAAGACCATTCCAAACATCCACACACGATGGAAAAAACGAACGGGAATACTGGCCCGTACGGCATCGTAACGGTTCCAAGGCTAACTCATGAAGAGCACCAGTCCGCCGAGCGAGATCGAGTTTTTGTTAGTATCGAGGGCAAATTATTAGCCCACTTGCGTTCAAAATCAGCGTATGTTTCTCGTAAGAACAACCTAATTATTGCATGCGGTCAAAAACAGGACCATGGACGCTAATGAGTTAATTGTAAACTCCTGAAACTCGATTAAGCAGGTGGGGGCCAGTGCACCTATCTGGAGTGCCAAACAAGTTACAATGATCAACGAACCCGGTTTATTTCGTGTTGCTAGGTGCCAATGGCTGGTAAACACATAATTTGCTAATAACTTTATGTATTTTTTTATGCATGAGTAGTAGTGTCCGCTGTCACTGCAAGGGTCACTAGGCAAGTTTTGGATATCTGATAGAACTTGGTGTAAGTCGCAAGTACGAGCACGTACGAACGACAGTCAAAAGCGTAAGAAATGCACGTAAATGCTCTAAAGTTTTTGTGTAAAATAAAAGGCTTTATTTACGCGAGACAATGGTTCATAAATACCTCAACCTTGGAGATAGTCTGTCAACGAATTTGATATAAAAAATACTATGCATTTCATTCGTAATTAACATTAACAGGAAGCTCTTGATCAAATATTTCATACATAAACAGCGGTCAAATCTGTGAGATGAACAGTTACACAACAATGAGCCGCTGCAATATATCCGAAATTTGTCTATAAATTTTTCAGCAGTTGAGAGGCGAACTGCAGAAGAAAAAATGCAATACGACCCATTCGAGACAATCCGCAAACTCAGTTACATTTAACTACAAAATTACAGTAATGCCAGGCGACGAACCCTTCGTCCTAATCGCCCATGTTAATTCTCCGTTCATCGCCCTTTGCAACGAGAATGGAACGACAACAGTTGCCAACATGTCATTGTAACTTAGAATTTTCTCTCTGCAACCTGCTCACTTCTGAGTTTGTATATCAGTACATTATAGCAGAAGAGTTACAATGATTCTACAGACAAAACTACAGCAATAGAAAGCAGTTCTGCTACAAAATGAAGTGATAATAATGACGTAAGCTCTTCGTTCGATCGACCCACTTGCATCCGTTAACTCTGGCAGTGAGTTCAGTTGGTATTCCGGTCGCACTTGTGCCAAAAGCTGGGCGCAGTGCCCCGTGCAGGCGAGGCGGCAGGCGTGCGCCAGAGCGAGTGCGTTCGTGCATATGTATAGCTTGTAAACGTCCACGCCCTTTCTGAAGTTCCCACATACCACTATTCTACAGACCATTCTTTATCATAATGAGTTTATTTAGATAGAAAGCATACCAGCATACCATAATAAAAGTTATATACTTATATATTGCAATCATGTCGTCACGATAATTAGAGAGAATGCGATTTGTATTTAATGCTATTGCGGGAATATAAAATGATATTATATAGCCGTGTGAGACTGAGCAAACAGGTGCATGCTCGCAGTGCAGCGCTTTGCGTCTTCCACTGAACGTTTTCAACTGCCCTTCGCAGCGTAGATATCATGCTGTTGTAGCAGTTGGAGAAGAAAAGGTGTCTGCGGAAGGATTCTTTGAGGATTTCAAGACGACAGAAAGTAACTGCGATTGCATATATACCCTTGGGAATTGTCCGCATAAAGCTGCTGATATGGAGCAAGAAGTTTCCAAACAGGATCCTGTGCCTTCAGTAGTAGACATCATTGAGTCTCCCCCGCAAGATACTTCTGAAGACACTTCATAATCTGAGCGGGCTTCGACACTAGAACTGTTATATAATACTATAGTTTTTCTCCATTCATCTGAACGCAAGGTGCCAAACACCATAGCTTTCTTCTCAATTGCTTTCTGCGTACGATCGAGCACCAACGCCACCTCTATAATGTTTTTAGGTAGCCTTGGCAGCACTCCGAGCGAGTGCGTTCGTGCATACGTATAATGTAATGAAAGGACGCCGTTACCTCTCTGAAATTGTCATATACCGCCATTCTACAAACCATCCTTCAACGAAAAGACAAGTTTAATTAAATAAAAAGCATAAAACACTAAAGTGCATACGGTGCTCCTCCATATCGAAAATGCTACCGACTGAACTTACTGCGTGCCACTTGCGCACGCCTTGAACGACCGCCAAACGAAGCATTCGCTCGGTAACGCGTTCGAAACTAGTACTCAACTCGTTTATTTTTCGTTGAACGGTAATTGATGCTGTGCAGCGAATGCGTAGAGACTTATTTAGCTATTGATATGTTTTAAATGCTAGTAAATGAGCATATGTGAAAATCGCTAGAAAATAGCTGAATGAAATAATTTGTAAGCTAGATTTATAGCTATACGCTAGATGCAATTTTGCTAAGCTAGACGAGGTAAAAATAGCTAGATCTAGCTAGAAGTGTTGCAATATATTCAAGCAGTTGGCACAAAAAATGATTGACGTAGCCATGACAACATACGGATACTACAGCATTTTCAACGAAAAAAAAGCCTAAACATGCATACCAATGGAAGCTAGCCTAATGCTAAAATTCATTAACTTATCGAAAAAACACTTATGACAGCAATATATAATTATATAAACTATAGTATTGTATGTTTTTTATCTATATAAACTTGTCTTTTCGAAATAGAATGGACTGAACTATTGCGAAAAGAAATGAACAGTTTCGAAAGCAATACGTTTCCTTGTTTGAGCTACTGATCCATAAGTCGGTTCAGTCCCACAGGGCTATATAAGTATAATATTTTATGTTCCCGCAATAGAATCAGGTACCAATCATAGTCTCTCTAATCATCTTGAAAACACGACAGAAATATTTAACCATACAGCATTTAGTAGTATTCATCTAAATAAACTCCTCGTTTCGATAAAGAATGGCGTCTAGAATGGCGGCATCTGACAATTTTTAAGAGGGAGGTGCGGGGATGGGTGACAGTCTGAGAGAGAGAGAGAGAGAGAGAGGAGCACAGCACTGCACAAGCAGGTAAGGCGTCCACTTATTATACGAATGTACAAACGCACGCATGCACGCACTCGCTTGGGCTTACAGGGTGCTGCGCCCAGCTTTTGGCACAAGTGCATTCCGCACAGTTGTTGCGATGCAGCGGCTCGCCAGTTGTCAGTTGACATTCCTATGTTGGGCTAGCCTAATTTAATGTTTAATTATATAATACTCATGTACATGAGTACATACATATTTAACTCATTATGTCGGTTGCATTTCTCTTGCTAGGCCTATTTATTTCAGTACATATATTATTTATCGATATATGATTTACATTTGATGACGTGTTATTTATATTCTGTTATATTTTATACATTGATATATAGCTAACTAGGGAATTTTGCAGTTCAAAGATGCATCGATATATCGAAAAGGATGGGCCCAATCGAAAAATTTGAATAGAATAGAATACATTTTTACATAGCTATGCCATGCAAATTTCAGAACAAGAGGAGCAGTAGAATTATAAAGGCTATTCACTTATTAATAATAGCGGGTGTTGGCCATATTTCCGACATTACGGCAGCGTCAGCCCCGGTAAAACGAATCAAACCTTACCTTGTCTTACCTAACCTGACCGGCCCAGCGGAACTTGACGTAACCTAACATTCCCAAACTTTACCTAACCAAACCAAGCCCAGCCTAATCTAGCCTAGCCTGACCTTACGTTACCTAACCCAACCTAACCTAAACTGATTGTTGTGAAATTTGCATGACATATGTAAAATGGAATTTTGAACAGTTCGTATTCGGTATAATTTTTCGATTAGACCCTTCGTGTTCGAGATATCGACGCGTCTTTAAACTGAAAAAATACCTATAGCTATTCTAGTTTGTTGATACCTATATCATATAATCATATACTTATGTTATATATGTATGTTTGTTACATATGTATATATGTATGTACCTTAATATTAATCGAATATTAAATTTAAATAAAGATAATGTTTATAAGAACTATAATAAATCTCTCCTGTGGATCCATCTGTTGCATAATGAGCATTCTAATGATTCTATCGTATTCATGCCACAGCCTGTGCCACAAGTACCGCAATGCGCAAGGGTACTTGTATTTAAAAAAAAAAAAGAAATACTGTGATGTGTTTAAATATGTTATGTGAAGTGCACTGGGAACTGAATATGAAGTGTAAATAGGGCTTCAGTTAAAAAAAAGTCAAGTTAGGTCCCCATACCGGCCCAAATTTTGCCGCTAGTGCTGGGCACACCTAATGCACTGGAAGAAATAACTGATGGGCGGTTGTCATGGGCAGTTTATATACACCACCCAGACAGTCGGTGAGAAGATCCAGTAAGACATATGACGCTTGAATAAACAATAAACAACGGGAATAGCTAGTATTGGGAGCCATTTCATGAAAAAGGAGGCCGTCTCAAGAAACAGCCGCCGTTTAGTGGTAGGCTAGGGGAGGAGGCGCTCTGCCCTAACCTTGTCGGACACAGCATCCATAGGAAAAACTTAGCTGGTCATCAAAAATGACGTCATTGAATAAGCCCCACCGCGGGTGATGGTCGTACGCTACGGAGCGTTCTAGTGCACTATTTTATCGTTTCAAACACAGAAGTATAAGTTTATATATGTCCTACCAAAATCCAAATAACCCACCCATTCTTCTGTCGTGCTTTAGGGAGATGAGTTCCGCTGGGCCATCCTAACGACGTACGCTAAATAGTCTACTCTATGGATGGCAAAACTCAAGTTGTTGATAGTAAAACGGCCAAAGAAAGTTTTAATGCTGCCACTAACCAGCCGTACCACCACCACTACCACCGGCAATCGGTACAATGAATTCCGTGTTTTAACGTTTGGTAGAGGCAGGTAAGGTTCTTGTATCATTCTAGAGATACATTGTTGCCTCCGCCAAAGAGGCTCTGTCTGTCGATTTGCTTCTTAAAATAATTCAAAAAGTTATTGACGGATATTGACGAAATTTACAGGGGGTGTTAAGTATGTTAGGAGGAACAGATAATTGACTTTTGGTGAACATCCATCAATCCGTTTCTTTGTCTGGCTCATTTTATGCAATGCCATAATTCAAAAGGTAATGGACGAATTTTTATGAAAATTACATGAGTTGATAGGTATATCACGAAGAGTAAATGACCAAACTTTTGTAATGATTGTTTGTTCGTTAGTTTGTTAATTTTCAATTTTATGCTTGTTAGCACAATCACTCGAAAAATTATCAATGGATCTTTATGAAATGTAAAAGAGTTGTTAGTAATATTAGAACACATAAATGATTAGGGTTGGATGATTATAGGTTGGTTCATTTGTGAGTTCGACTATTGTTCGTCAGAATGTTTGTTAGCAGCCTAGTCCTAGCTAAAAAATTATAAACGGATCTTCAAAAAATTACTGAAGCTGTTTATTCTGATGAAGGGCACAAGTCATTGAATTTTGGTGTTGAAACGACAAAAAATCATGGTCTCAGAACCAATTTGAATTTTTCGAAACCGTTGCCTTGCTTCACGGAGGTATACGATCGCATAGTGCTCTAGTTACCTCCACCAAGAAGGTTATGTTTTCGTCGTGTTTGTCTGTCTCTTTGATTGTTTGTCTGTCTGTCTGCTTGTCTATTTGTCTGTCACTAAGATAACTCCAAAAATTTCGGACAGATTTTGATGAAATTCACAGGGATTGTTAGGTATGTTAGGAGGAACAGATGATAAACTTTTGGTGAAGATATGTCCATCCGTTTGTTTGTTTGTCCGCCTCATTTTTCTCAATGCCATAGCTCAAAAAGTTATTGATGAATTTTTTTTTAATTAACATGAGTTGTAAGGTACATGACAAAGAGTAAATGACCAAATTTTGGTAATGATCAGTTCGTTCGTTCGTTTGTCACTTTTTATTTTTATGCTTGTTAGCACAATAACTCAAAAACCAATGAATAGATCTTTATGAAATTCATACGGGTTGTTAGTAATGTTAAAAGACATATATGATAAAAGTTTGATACAGATCGATTTTTTCGTTTGTCTGTTTGACTCGTGTTTGTCATAACGCTTGTTAGCAATATAACTCAAAAAGTTATGAACGAATCTTCAAGAGACTTTCACAAGCTGTTATTACTATCAAAAGGCACAAATTATCAGATTTTGGAGCTTATTCAACGAAAATTATGGTTTCAGAGCCAACTTGAATTTTTTGCTACCGTTGCCACGCTTGGCGGAGGTATGCGCTTTTAGAGTGTTCTAGTTCATATTGTTTTAATCGTTGGCAATAAACAGAACCAGGCCTCGCTTTACCTCAGCTAAGAAAATGGGTCTTATACCCGGGTAATATACACTACAGTTGTAATGTCAAAGATATTTATATAGGTGTAATAAATGTAAATGGGTGTAAGTGCTTAAATATTTCAAGTTGCGGGCTATCGGGCACATATTATGCATTGGATGACTGTTTGCGCTTTTTGATAAGCATTGGATTTGAAAAGAGCGCATGAACTTAGTGCTCATCATGAAGTTAAACAACTCTTTTTAGTCAGTATTGTGTATTTTTATTATTATTTGAAATTTCAACTCAGAACTATAAATTTGCAGCAGTCAGTACAATCAATAGCTTATTCAGAAAATCATATGCACTCTCTGAAAAGCAGAAGCGGATAAAATTTAGTACATTTGCCCGTGAAAATAGATCAACTGAGAGCAGAGGTGAATTAGAAAGCTCCGCATCTATTGACAATGAGCTGACAAGTATACTGGCACAAGTATGACTGAAATCGACGCAATTGAGGAATATAATTCAGAAGAGAGCTCAGAGGCAGATGCTTCTGACCGAAAGCAGATGTGGAGGCCCATGCACAGGACGCCTGGAGCAAGTGGGAGGTGGAGAAGATCTCTTCATAGTCTGTTGACTAATTGCACAATTGTCTTACTAGTCTCATTAGCTATCTATTCGCAATATACCGTAGCAAATCACTTAGATATGACCGACCAGTTTTTCTTGAATCCAATAATGAAGACAGCCTCTTTTTCATGTTTTCAGTATTCTTCTAAATTGGGTAGAGAGATAATATTCTTGTCATTTAGGGTTAAAGTGGGATATTAATTTCATGACTGAAAGTTACCGCTAACTTGAAAACGATTATCTACTATTTTGGCCTACATAGTCAAGCAATAACTTTTTCTAAAGCTGCTAGTTGATATATGAACTGCATTTGATGTATGTATACATGTATATATGTTTATACTTTGCAGATGACAATTGGCAGAGCGGTTGAGCAACGGCTGTGACGAAGCATTTTTTTTTTTTTTTTTCTAAAATCCGCGTCAAATAGCCCTGCATTTTGTTGAATCTGCGGTGAAGTTACAACCGAGGAGGAGCCTTAGGTTGGAAGGAAAGAAGTCCAAAGCCAAGGAGCAAAACCAAATAAAAAGCTCACCTGCTCACGCAGGCTCTCTGGTAACTTTTTAAATGATTTGTAAATCAACAGAATTTATATAAAAAGTAGGGTAATATTGTCAGTTAGATGAATACATCTCAGTATGACATGTTCTTAAAAGTGTATGAGTTTGATAAAATATGAACTTAGTAATGTAGAATTATTGTAAATAAAAATTGATTTTAACGTAAATAGCTTGAAATAAAAACTTTTTCAATTTTTATATTGTTCTTAATTTTAATTCACTGCAATTGGAATATATACATATAGAGCTATCTATAACTTCCCAGATTATATATAGCTACCCGAAATTGCAGTTGTGTCAGTTGCGTAGTACCTAGTGGTTTCCGTAAAAGCCATGCTCGTTATTTTAAGGTTTGCACTTCTACTTACGAATGTTAAGAGGTGTCATGTTGAGCGCTTTGAGATCATGAGAGAATTTGTTTTTATTATTAATATATCGCTTCCATTGCGATACTTTTTCAGAAGGCTCTTCCTCTGATGATGCATTTCAGCGACTTCCTTTTGATTTCAAGACTGAAGAAACATCAGTATTGAAGTGAGTAGCTACATTTTAAAAACTCTTTGATTATGTTCAATAGTTGTTCTCAGTATTTGCTTCTTGTACTTCCGTTGTTCTTTTTTCCGGCGTCCCACGCAATGCACAAATTCATGATTTTACAATCAACTTATTTTATGGTCACTATAACATATTAGCGTTTGGTATATACATCAACCAATTCGCAAGGTGTGTCTTGTGTTTGTCAGATGTTAGCATCATGAACAGAACCGCAGATATGGCAGAGCAAGCGCTGAACTATTCATGTTAAAGTCAACCTATTACGCAGAAATTTGAACTGAAATAAATTCTATTTTTAACACAACGTAGAATTAAGACTATTTTTAAACGCATTGACCGACTCTGGACTGACAACTTCGGGGGGAGTCTATTCCATATGTTCATTATGAAGTACGGGAAGAACTGCTGGCTGAGAGTAGTTTTAGGTACAACGAATATAGGTCGTTTTCATCACCTAAACTGCATATTTTAGACATCTGCAATAAAGCGTGACACGTAAGAATTTGAGTCAAACTATATAATGTGGCATAAATCGGCGTTTACTGCATCAAATTTCTTGAAAATGTATCACTGTACGGTCACTTAAGTGAAAACCTGTATTGAATATCACTTTGGTACTGTATATTTAAAATGAAACAAAATTACTTTCAAAAATCAACCTACAATAATGCGTGACTCGTACTCCTTATTTGCGTGTAGAAGCTAAGTTTCAGCAATATCTCTAGTTATAGCAGTTTTTTTGTTAAATTTTCATAGCAATGACTTATGAAAAATTCAAAATCCATAATGCTTACAAAATTTCATGAACTGCTCTGAATTTCGATTCAATAAAATATATTTTTTGACAATAGTGTCAATAAATGTGTTTATGTATGAGTCGTTTATATATGTGTCGTTCATCAATTCAAAGCATTTTAGTCAGTACATTCATTCCCTACATTTTCAGGGTGTCCAACAATGAGGAAGGCATCATGGCCCTCTCGGAAACCGTGATGAAGAGGCTTATGACCCGAGGGTTGGCACTCATGTTTACACTGACGGGAACTGGGCGGACCAGAGAGGAGAAAAACTTACCGTTCAAGGGGTGTAAAGCCTGCACTGTGATTCAAGGTAAGTATTTTCAGCGTAATTTTCGATCAAATACACAAGTCACTGGTCTACTATATTGATGATTTTAGGCGTCGCAGACTTAAAATGTGACACAAGAACAGAATTGTTATAACAATGTATCTGGATGGAAATATGGAACCTGTGCTGCAAGTACCTTATGTTGTTAGCAACTCCATTATCTCATTCATTTGCTCTGATCATTAACCTAAATTTCCTCGCAGCTTTGCCAGGTAGCTGTTGAAAATTCGCCGTTTTATGAAAAACATCAAAACTGAACAGCTCTCGATAAGTTATAAACAGAGCTTGCCCATTTTTTCTTTGACGATTATAAAGTTATTTCATAGATCACACATTAGTTTAGTTGTTGCAAAATGATCATCAGCAATATCTGCAGAATGTAAATTACTGTTGAATGCAAACAATTGGAATAATTTCACGTAAATTAGTTCTGTATGCCACTTCTCAGTTTTTACCTAGCAGTTGCAGTTGTATTGACTGAAAACCTGACGAAGTGTTCCTCTATTTCAATGGGACTAATTCATAGTTTTCTAGAGCGACTGTAGTAAAACTTTTCTCTTAATATATGATAAAAAACGTTCGAGATTAATGTGGTCGTTGGAGGTTCAATATAAATATTTCTAAATCTAGTTAAGCTAATTGCAGTATTTGTACTGTTTTCCGCTCTAAAACCTAATGTCGTATTGCCTTATTTTCAGCCGCCGCGTGGGTGTCTGCGCGTGAGTCCGGTCCAGCCTTTCTGCCTGCCTATTTATACTTTCTGTTCGCACGATAACTCCTTAATGCCTCCATCAGTAACAACTAGATTTGCGCAAATGATTTGTGATGTGTGTGGTTTTTTTGCTGTTACTTAGCCTACATCTTGGAAGAAACGCAGGAACCACGCGGTACGCCTTCTGTTATTAATCCAACCTAAAATAGATATTTACCTCCGCCAAGGAGGTTATGTTTTCGTCGTTTTTGTGGGTGTCTGTTTGTTAGTCAGTCTGTCACCAAGATAACTCAAAAAGTTATGAACTGATTTGGACGAAATATACTGGAATTTTTTAGGTACCTATATGTTAGGAGGAACAGATGATTATCTTTTGGAAAAGATATGTCCATCCGTTTGTTTCTTTGTTTGTTTGTCTGCCTCATTTTCTCAACGCCATGACTCAAAAAGCTATAGATGGATTTTTATGAAATTAACAGGAATCGTTTGGTTTATAAAAACGATTAATTAACCAAATTTTACTTATGATCAGTTTGTTCGTTCGTTTGTTACTGTTTTCAATTTTATGCTTGTTAGCAAAATAAATAAAGAAATAATGAATGGATCTTTGTGAAATTAATAAGGGTTGTTAGTAGGCCTAATGTTAAAAGACATGAAGATTAAATTTTGGTGTAAATCAGCTGATTTATTTCTATGTTTGTGTTGTATTTGTTATAATGTTTGTTACGCTATAACTGAAGAAGTTATGAACGGATCTTCAAGAAAATTGCACAAGCTGTTATTACCATCAAAAGGCATGAATGATTAGATTTTGGAGTCTGTACAACAAAATTATGCCATTAGAGCCAATTTGAATTTTTTGCTACCGTTGCCTCGCTTGGCGGAGGTATACGCTCTCAGAATGCTGTAGTTTTCCCTAAATTTTTCTTCTAATATTCTTGCTTCAACAAGGCTCTATACAATAGTTTCGAATAAGGCCTATGTTCAACCCCCCCCCCCCCCAGCTTAAGAAGACGCTAATTTTTACTGCCACATATCAATAAATAAATATGGCACTCCAACTTCTGTTTATAGTAACATATCTATGACATGAAATAGTGATAATACCAATTCGTCATATGGACAAAGTTCAAATACCGTATTTTCGCATTGTGGTCAATCAATTAACTTTTCTTTCAGGGAAGAGACTGCAAGACCAAGCCACAAACCTCAGGCACATGCATTTGGAAACAAGAGCAAGATCGCAGCAAGAACAGGTTGACCCTGCAGCCACAATTTTCGTCCCAGGAAGAGGAAGGCCTCCAACAGAAGTCTAAAACTTCAAAATTTTGATCAGTTTGTAAATGTAAACTCAAATTAGGTCTCTTCATTATTAAGTGTAAGAACTTTTCGCATCCCTGTTCCTAGTAAGGTAAGAATGTGTGGAAACAAATCTTACGCATTTTATTGGAGTGGTATATGCTATTTGTAGAAGAAAAAACGTCATATATTAGCTGGGAGCCACAGCAGGGCTTGGAATTTAAACGTTATGAAAATAAGAACCGAATCCAAAGGGCGCTATCAACATTGTATTATCAGAATTTGGGATACTATTTTTAAATAGAGAAGATAATTAGTCACTCATTCTCTTAATTGTTTTAACGGCTATTTTTCTTATATGTTGGATTTATTATTGCATTTTAAATAACATACTCTGGTGCTTGGTTAAATTGAGACAGTTGTTTCTCAAATGGGGATCTTTCCTACGGCACAGGTCGATCATTTCATCCCATAAGAACTGTGCAGTTCTGCTATGCAGTCGTGTTATCGACTTGCCAGTCTCAATTTACGTTTAAATATTAGTAACACCAATTGAATCAATTTCTTGATTAGCAGTCGAATTGTCTCTAAAACCAGATGTTTCACAAGTCGCCCGCCGATCATAAATTAGCTATTCATTTCAGGTACCGTAGTAACAGACATTCCTTAGCACACCACAATAATCTGTTAGCTCTACTATAGTATACGGCTCATTATTGCTACGACTGTATATGGTCACGTGTTACATTACCAATTAAAATAAAGGCACGTACTGCAATTTTCAAATCGTATCGACATGCTTACTGCACACAGAGAGTGTTTAGTTTGTTCAACTAAGCGTAGAATATTTTGGCAAGCACTAGAAATAACTATTTTTAATACTTGCCAGACAAATTCAACGTTTAGTTAAGCAAAGTAAACATTCTCGTTGTGTAGCAAAAGTGTCGAAACGAGTTGTAAATTGCAGTGCGTGCCTATATTTTTTAATGACACTATAACTCGTGGCCATAGTCGCGCATCGTTGAAATGGGCTGTCCAATAGCTGACAATAGTCGATATGTGTCCGAGGAATTGTTGTAATGAGTAGTGTGCACAGCGATTTACTGTGTTGGCCGATTGTCGAAATGAGCTGTAAAATTTGGCTCAAAAAAGGGACATTGCGACACGTATACGAAAATAATATTCCATCGTCGCTTCTCCGACACGTCGTACAGCAATTATCTGCAGTCGCACGACTGTCGCTCGACGATTTATTTTGCCTGGGTTATCGTGTTTTGTATAAGAGAGTATCAATGTTTATGAATGCTGCATTATTCCCAGTGCACTGAGCCATGAAGGTTTTTATGTGGGTATAGTAGATTAATGAATATCAATCTTCGTGAAATATTTCTTAACCAATAAATCAGCATTCATTTCTTATTGTTATAGCTTTATCCTTATCTTTCATTCATACGAATATAGCTTCTCTGACATAAAGCACAACAGCTTCGAAGAAAACAATTTGTATTCAATAGTGCGTAGTGGGAAAACCATTATTCCCCTACGGGCATGACGTGGACTGCTCGAGTCAAGTGCCTTCCCCTTCACCCGAGCGCTTGGAGAGGGGTGAGGGCGATTGAAGATGCTCATAAAAAAAAAGAAAGATGGGAAAATTTCAGAACTTGAAGTTGTGGGCCGTGCTAAGTTGCAAGTAGATGATGTAATAGACAAACAATACAAATACTGGAACAGCGCATAAAATTTTGATTGCATACATTTGATAAAGTACAGTAGTTACGAGGAACGATTGAAGTTATTCCCCGAATAGCTCCTCATAATTTGGGGCAAAACATCTAAAAAAAAAAAAACTGGCAGATCTCCAGAAATCCCTTAATTTTGCTGCAAAAATAGTTCTTAATAGCCAATTTCGTAAACGCGACCACGCAAGTCCTCTTCTTTGAAAATTAGAATGGCCGCGCATATACTAATTGAAACTTGATGAGGCCATGTATGTACTTCATTCCTTGTACGGCAAGCGCAGTTTTGCTAATACGGTTCAATTTTCCCGAAATGATGTGAACTCAGACCGGAGCTCTCGAGAAAATAATGTTCTGACTGCGTACAGGCGTCTCCAAATTGGAAAAAAGGCACTTTCTGTTTCTTGAGCTTTCTTATGAAATAGTCTACCTGATGAGATAAAAGCACCTCTTCCTATCTCACCCAATTTTAGCCTCTTTAAAGCGGGCTGCCTGCAACATTTTCAGAACGACATAAAAAGCGAGACAGTGGTAAGATCTAAATGCATTTCCCGGTGCAGCGTAACTCCTTAAACAGAGACTTTGGAAATAGGAAATATTATTGAAGGGGAGGCTCTCGACCCCACGTAACTCCTGAAGTTAAGACGGCGCTAAGTGCTATATGACGTTAATCGCAGCCTTGGCTGAATTCACATTGAATGAGAAAGAGAGAGCAAAAAATATAAATAAAATGGAAATAAAAAAATTGGCTCGTCAGACTCACCGGATACTGTATCCAATTGTTTCACCTTACGAATCAATAAAGAGTTGACCAAAAGAAATCTCTCACTAAATTTAGGAAGCAAATATGTGTTGGAGTATTGGGTTTGTTACGGTATATAATGAAAGATGTTAAAAAATGTGTGTACCGTACATTAGGAGGACAGCCAACCTCCGACACAGAATAAATGAACTTAAATTTAGCATGCACATGACAAACAACGGTGTCTCACCTGGAAGATGGC
>LQNS02277718.1:23375657-23385958 GCA_001587735.2 Parhyale hawaiensis
ACATATTATTGCCCAATCACCGTCGAAAAAAAAAAACAAACGAACGCTATATTAATATGTGTAAATAATTGACATTCAATCGTAATTTAATTAGCTTCGCAACTTAATTCATAACATTGCTCACCGGTCTGGGCTTCAGCTGATGACACTCACTTGCGTCTGTTGGATCGACTTGTTAGTTCAGCCAGCAGGCTGTGCGCTGATAATGATCTAGTGAAACTGTCCCACAGGAGGAGAGTAGCAGAGCTATGCATGTTTTATAAGGTGTTCAATAATGAGAGGCATTGGTTGTTTTCTTCTCTCCCTGCCCTCAAGGTTTTTGGGAGAGCGACTCGTGCTGCGTGCGGAGCGCACTCTTTCACTTTGGACACTGTCAGATGTCGAACTAATCAGTTCTGTCGGTGCTTCGTGCCCTGGTCGGTTAAGATTTGAAATTTGTTGCCGGCATCGGCTTTTGGTCGTATTGGCCTGCAGGCGTTTAAGTCAGCTGTTAATGGTTCTTTGCTGGATTGCCTCTAGCAGCGCTTTGGGCTTCCCGGCGTTGCAAGATGCTTCATTTGGGCTGTATTACCTGTCCGCGGGAGCTCAAGCGTGAAGTTTTAATAATAATAATAATATGCTATACACCACGTCAATTCCTGAGAGTTCTCTCGAAGCCAATCCAAAGGCCTCACCTGTCTTTTGCTCTTGAAGTTTCGCTGTACCGCCAAATGCCTCACTGTACATATAGACAGTTGGTTATGCAATAGGATACCTAAAACAATATTTCCGAAGTCTCACCATTACTGTCATTAATGTGACGACACATATTCTAACTTACATTAGGCATATCTAGGAATCCACATATAAAGAAAGGAGAGCTCTATGTATATAGCATAGGATGTATGGTAAAAAAAGCATTCTAACATTGAATAAAATATAGGCTGTGCTGTTTAATAGTGTGCATTGTATACCTTCATACAAATAATATGTATTTATTCTTACTCTAAAACTCTGGCATGCTGGAACTGCAAGGTGCTTCCTGTTATCGGAATACCGCTGTACCGTCTGGTGCAACGTTGTATAGATAGACCATAAGTTGTATAATATGTTGCTTAATAATAGCAGCTCTTCCTAAGTCTCTGCACCTACGGGATTCTATATTTTCTGATTTATTGTAGGCATCTATGACAATTTCCAGACATAAGGGAGTTTTGTATAAAATATAGGATGTGTTCTAAAACAGCGTTTTATCTCACACACCCAAGGGTCCCAAGTGCCTTTTCCGCAGGGGATGTTGCGGCTTGCCGCAGTTCCTGCTGACGAGGTTAGTTTGTAATGTAAGGTAGGCTCTCGATACTTCCCCCTTCTGTTTCGGGAGGTGGGCTGCGGATCGAGGTGGCTGACCTATTCCCGCTAGACTCCTACCTTCTTGTATTTCGTTTTCATCCCCTGTGTGGTATAGCTGAACGAAAGCGTTCAGCCGTGCCCGGGGGTTAGATATGCACAACTTGCGCTTTTTTTCCTATCAGTAGCGCACTGACCACTCCGAGACCTACCGGCAGAAAAGCCAAAAATACAAAAAAAAATATTGATAATTTAAAACGCGCCCTAGTGGCGCACGAGCCTGTGTTAAACCACAGGAGTGGTTCGGCTTGATATGGACATTGTGTCCCTGATGCGCTAGTAAAATTTTGTACTACTACTACAGTGTTTTATAATATATAGATTGTGTTGGATAATAGCGTCGTCGATCTTGTGCCCGTGTATAAATAATATACGAGTGGTCTTGTGTCACGAGGTATTTTAGTTTATAATTGCGTCAAACCTTTAGCTGTGCACTCTGAATGTTACCGTACGGTGACGATACATTAACTGATTCATTGCTGTGTCTCAGGAGTGCCTCCGCGCCGCTCCATGTGCAACTGTGTGGAATGTAAATAGTGTGGGTAGTTGCACATTTTATGGGATGTCATGTATAAACATAACATATGTGTCCTATGTCACTGCATTCTGTAGTCTAGAGGCTTCCATTGTTGCAATTACAGTATTGTATTCTTGGATTGTGTGACCTACTATGGCATCATCTTAACAATATCCTTTTGATCATTTGTTCTAGAAAGATTGTTCCCCAAGCTTATATGTGCTTGGTGCCCGTAAAAGGCTTTTTCTGTGTGCTTGGACCCTTACAAATAATAATAATAATGATAATAATAACTCATATGATGACGAAGAATTTAAATGGTCTCAATTTGCGCCGCAAATTCCAGTTCATTTCTGAATGACGTTGAAATAATCAAAGGTTTCACTGCCCTCCTTGACTTGAGAGCTCACGTGGCGGGGATGCGGCCGCTGCCGGTTGGGAACTGCTGCTCGAGAATGATTTATTTTGCTGTTTCTTGTGCTTTGCCGTGTGCAGCTTGGAAGGCGTTGTCTGACTGCCCCTCTGTGTTTTGTAATATGGGTATTAGTATTGGGGAAAAAAGAATATCTCCACGCGTCGGAAAGATGAATAAAGTTGAATGACTTATTGTTATTTTATCTACAAGCTCCCATTGATGTAACAAAAAAGATAAGGCATTTACTCTGATATTACATGAATTATAACTTCACATTATTCCGAATATTAGCATCATCTTCACGATTCCCTTTTATTCATTTGCTTTACAACAATGGTTCCCCACCCTATCTACGCCTGGCACCCCTACAAATCTTTTACAGTGGTATGTTAGCTTCTGCTTTTTCTACTCTCTTTTCTTCTTTATTATATCTATAATTTCACGTTTTCGTAATGTCCCCTATTTTTAGCCTCGAAATTAACATGATGTACTAGTTGATTCACAATATACCTGGGTTTGAACTGTGAACCTATTGCTATCATAGAGCGTTGTACAGAATGTAGGTCGTGAAGTAGAATAGAGCTAAAAATTTGTTCCCTAATCTGTGAAGCTCATTTTGATGTTTTAATCTAGTTTCCTCAACAAGTATTTTAAGTGAATTATTTGATGAAAAATTCCTAAGGGGAGAAATATATATTCTTTCTTTTTTTCTTTTTTTTCTACGAACAGTAGGTTGTGAAGTAGAAATGTACATTCAATTCTTAACGTAGCGTGTAAGACTCATTGCTTATTGTTTTACACTAGTGTACTGAACATGTACTGTAATAGAACCATTGTATGAATACCTTCCTACGGGGAGAAATAAATGTTTTTCCCTTTTTTTCTTTTCTTTCTTTCTTTCATTCACATTCACAGGGCCGTACCAACAGTGCTCGGACGGCGCGTATAGGCCTGCATGCTCGCTGCCACAAACTCGTGTGTCCTCCCAACATTCTTTGCAGTTGGAGCGAGGGTTGGCCGGTGCGAAAAGACAGAAAGAGAGAGAGAGAAAGTTATTCAGACTGTAGCTGGGGTGTTAGTGATTGAATGTTGTTACGGAATGATGTTAATAAGAGAGAGAGAAATAAAAAATGACGTATGATATATTGACTTTATACAATATTACGCCCTTCTGGAAGGGGGGGGGGGGTTTAGCTGTCCTCCCGCTAAGAGGACAACTACATACTTGGAAGAATACTATCCATCGCAGGAAGAACAACTACCAATTCCCCTAGGAGGACAGCCCCCCCCCCCCCATAAGAAGAGCAACTACCTCGAAGGAGGATAACTACCTCGTGGGTGGACAACTACCGCCCTTTTTCCAGGAGAGCGACTAAAAACCCCCTAGGACGTCAACTAACATCGTAGGAGCACACCTCAGATTCAGGGGGATAACAGCCCCCAAGGTCGTACACTTAAAATAAAATAAACCGTGAATTTTGTCAAGGATCCAGCTAGTACTATATCATTTACGTTTTAAATGAGAGAAGGACTACTCGGATTATTATCCTTTCTTGGGAATTATTTAGAAAGCATTCCGGCCATTAATTCGAATTTACTCAATCTTTCGATCTTTAATGCATCAGTGAAGTTTTACTCGGCTAGAGCTATTTGCATGAGACTCGTAACCTGTCGACGAACAAATTATATAAACAAATCAATGTCATCTGTGAATCACCACTAGCACAAATTTCCTTAGGAAATACTGAAGAAGAACCGCATGCCTGCGACCTTTATCTGGACTCTGCCGGGAGTTCAGTAATGACCGTAAAAATTTCAAAATGAAAACATAATATTTCACAGTTGCATGTCGACCTCTCAGATAAGCATTATCATCTAGTCCAGTGGTTCCCAAATGGTGGTCCATATGGCTTTTTGGGGTGGTCTACAAAATTTCCCCTCTATATGTTAATAAACTCAAAATGACTAGGCCTACATTGAATTTGAGTGGCTTTAATCAGAAACAAATTACCATTCACATCATAATTTTTACCCTAGGTAGCTAGGTAGCAGTGCCTCAATATAATTTAAAATAGATGTTAATAATAGCTGTATATTCATGCATATTTAAAAAATGTGTTTATGCATTTAGGGAAAAGCTTTACACAATTGTTCTCCTGCCAGAAAATTATATCATGCGAAATATAAAAATGGTAGCTGGCTGTTGCTTTGTTTTACTACTCGACTTTTCTTCAGTAAGTGCATCTAAAGCGCTGGCTATGTGTACTTCGATATCCTGGTCAAAAATGAAATGGTCCAAGACTTTTTTTTTTTTTTTGACGGTCCATGGCATGGGACGAGCTGGGAGCCACCGATCTAGTCAGATAAATCTGTCCAACTACATGTGCATATTTTATTTGAACAAAAAAAAAATGAGTAGCGACATCTGCGGCCTCGGCTATGTATCAGGGTGGGCTGCCATCCACGGATGAGTTATACCCAACGACCAGGAATTTCGTTGCTCACATGTCGTATTCGATGCTAGCAGCATGTGCATAGTGCAGAGCTGCTTATCTGATCACGGTGGAAGTCTGGCCAGACAGCTGTGCCGGCTTATCGCGTGGCGGCGAACAGACGCACAACTGCACAGGCTGATGTACAGTTTCACCAAAATTCCATGTTGAAATATATGCAGGTCTATCTATCTGCGCAGCGAGCTAGACTCGATCTCTCAAAGGTTGCAGTAGTGATAAAACATTGAAAATACACCCAGTAATGGGCACCGGTACAGAATGTCGGAATTCGCTAACGTCACCTGAATAAAATTACCGGAGTGTTACCGTGACTCGTTACTAGAATAAAACGGCACGGAGCGTAATCGGTTCTCGTTACAGTCACATTTAATTCGTTACACGTTACTTATCAGACGCACAAATAATCTAAACATAATACAAAATTGATACTCAAAATACAAGCTTCTGCCTAACTACACAGTCGTGTAATAGGACTAAGTGCCGAAAATATTGACAATGGAGCCATTTACCAAACAATATATGTATAATAATATGAAGAAAAATAAAAAAGACATCAAAATTATATACATTTTGGGATTTCGACTATCATTAATAGCTCTGTAAAGGAAAATCAAAAAGGTTTTTTTTTTGTTAGAACGAACAGCTAATACATGAACCAAGCATTTCCTACAGAAATTTTAAACTCTTATTAACTGACTGGTTATTCCAATTGACGATTGTTACATTCGGAGCATATTTATTGCAAAACTTCTGCCTATAACTTTAAAATTTGTATGATTAGCATGATATGGGTTTTACCATAATAGTACCAGTGTGAAATAATGCTAATGGAACTATCCCCAACTTTCTGTGATTATTGTTGTTTTTGCTATTTGCTTGTAAAGTGGCCGTGACCATCGCACGGATGCAACCTTGAGTTCGACCTAGTGCTACAAAAGAGCAAAACTCTCTGAAAGAACAAATAGATACCTAAATACTTTATATAGGAGTTATAGATGGGGGATTAGGCTATCCAAATGTGTATAGGTTTTATTAGGCGCAATTACCATTTTCCCTCAGAAGCCAAAGGTGTAAAACTTTGTCTCTAACTGAGACCCAATTTTCACTATTAGCATGCGACCTTTTGTAGCTGCTGACGTGGGAGGAGCTAACCTGCAGTGAACACCTTTCTTCTCAGGGAGCTGTTCCTTTTACCTGTCACCACATCAGTGTACCTGTCCTATACCATTTACTTGTAGAGTTGCTGAACGTTAACTACGCTGCCATGGGTGTCTATCAATCTTCGTTCTCGTCCAGTTACTAGTTATCGCACCTGTGCCTTTTAACGGTATTCGTTCAGTGTTGTGCACCTTGTATCAGTTATAACATAGCAGAGCCTTTATCAACTTATTCGTTATAAAATGAACTAATTAACTATATTATTGATTGCTTTACCGTCAACAAGGATCATTAGCGGCTTAGATTTACTTACGTCTCCTGCTTTTCCTTGTTGACTATGATTACCAACGAGTCTGCATTAAACCAGCGTTGCTCCCGGAATCTTGTTGCTGCTTGATCACCGGTTATCGAGTTCTCGCCTATCCCTGTCTTCGTAAGGACCACCTGCTGATTGGATGTGGCCGCCAGGATTGCCAGCGTGTTGAATGGACGAGGAATTTGAAGGCTGAGTGTAAATTATTTCGGGATCCAACGCGATTGAATTATAAACAAAAGTGTCAACTAATTAACTTTAAAGTCGTCAATAATTGACGCATTAACATCGTTAATAAACGATAAATTAAATTGCGAAGTGGAAACTCGGAGGGACGACAGGTGCTGTGAAGATGTTCCGTCATTGAGGCTGCGCCCGTGGTGCGGTGACGATGTGGCGTGAGGCGCTTGTGTAACCATGCCCCGCTAGATTTCTCTATTGAAGAAGCGTGCCCGTCAGTCCGTCTGAGTCATTTTACTTCTCTTATTACTAATGTGGGTGTGCTCTAGAGTGTCTATAAAGTTAATAGCTTAGTACAACCTTCTTATTGTGCTTGGCGATAGACACTCGCATTAACTCAGTCTTCCAGTAGGCAAGACTTTAAATTTACTTTCTCTTTGCTTCTGTCTTTACTGTTTGAGCACACCCAGTATCTTTCACTATTCTCTAAATGGTTACCTACAGCCACTTCAAAAGTTGCCTCGGCAGTATGTTTTGGAGGTGGGTTTTGAATCTTTAAATCAGTCTAGTTTGTTCTCGTTAGCAAGCACAAATCCATTAAATTATGTTCGGTCTATGGGAATTATAATTGCTATAGAAAACATGAGATAAGTTTACGAAATGGCGATAGCTCCTTGCATGCCACGTTCAAATCTTAAAATTCGATTATTGTTAGCCGGAAGCTGGATACTTTTTTTTACAGTACTGGTGTTCAGTGCCTGTGGAGTCTGGTGCGTGACGGAGCTTATTATCACCGCCTCTCCATGTTTCTGCGGCGCTGCATTAACCCAATTCCCTTATCTAGTTCTATCAGGTGTGTACAATAATCTACTGTCGTTTAACTAATTTTTTTCTGCAGCGTCTCCACGTTATGGTAATAGATTCTCCTTAGTGGATTTCATGATAAATTTTACCTCTTGCCCAGAAATTACCTCTTGCCTAGAAATTACCTCTTGCCTAGAAATTACCTCTTGCCTAGAAATTACCTCTTGCCTAGAAATTACCTCCTGCCTAAAATTTACCTCCTGCCTAAAATTTACCTTTTGCCTTAAAATTTACCTCTTGCTCTAAAATTTACCTCTTGCTTATGAAATTACTTTCTCGCATATAATGTAGCTTGTGTGAATTTCTTCCCTGATTACTTCATTTTGTGAATTAGCTATTTGCGTATTGGAAAGTACCAGCTAAATGCAATTTACTTACTTAACGCAGTTACTTGCTTATTAAGATTTGCTGACGGAAAGTTCTTCCAGTACAGCTTCACTCCTACAATTACTTAAAGCGATTGAACAATCGAGCGGTTTGGTTCATTAACTGATTACCGTTAGTAGAACGGAATAAGTTGTACTGTGCAAGTTAAAGACGGTTAGTCTTTTATTTCAGCGATGAGCTCGGTTCAAGGGCACATCGTACCCTTGTCTCCTACTTACGCCTCGTCCCCTGTCTGGTCGCGGTCCTCCAGCCCTGATTGTGACTTGTGGACGCACCCCCTTGACTGCGCTTTGTCCCCAGTCTGGTGTTGGGCTACAACCCGCTACAACCCGTTGGCAGAGCTGAAACTTTTCCGATATATGATTTTAAAGTGTTTTGATTTTAAAAACTTAGCTAACCACGCTCTTGCGTGTGGCCGAGGATTAATAAGCCATAACTTGTTGGAAAGTTTAATTACCCTGTGTGCGATTTCAGCCCGTTGGGTTAGAATATTTCACAAAGGAGCGCGTGACGATCGTTACAAAAATATCGCGACGATCGTTACACTGCGAATTTCATACTAAAAATAATATAAATAAAGCGATTAAACAATCTTCAGGCAGTCCTAGGGTCTTATAACGCATATTAACAATAATGTTTTTATATGTGAACATGCAATGTATATGACTTACCGTTGTTATAATTATTTCAACTGACTATCAATAATTTATAACTGGCTTCCACGTGCAATCGCTACGTTGCATAGTTTTGAAGCATAATGTTTACTGTGGAAAATTATGAGCTGAATCTGTTGCATTTTACTGACTGTATTAAGTTTTTTTGCGAAATTGTTTAACTTTGACAGAGTGTTACTAAAAATTGGTTTGATATTTTTGTGTTTTCTTTTCAGACTCTTAAAGTAGAGGTCTTCAGCTTTAATTTGGTATATATAAAAGCTACTTTTGATGAACTTCCAAATTTTAGCCTCAGGTTGACATCAGCGTGGAATGACCCGGACTATAAAACGAGAACGAGTACTATTTTAGTCGTTTAAAATTGATACTGCTATCAATTACAGTAGGTCAGAGTAGGCCTAAACTTGAAACATTTGCAACCAATAATGGAGAAGGAGTTCGAGTTGGCCATAAAATCCTATTTATTATAATGAAACAACTACTCAAAAACTCGCTATTTTCTATGTATGAGAATTTTCGTTAAATAAATGAGTATCAGTTGTATACATCAATAAGCACTTTCAAGCGTAAAAAAAGCTGCTTGCAGATCATGGCTTGCAGAGAAGAGTGCGTAGTTAATTTTTGTAATGGCTTAGGTACCGGGTGTTACTTTCTGTAAAGAGTGATGGTAATTAACGCCTTAATAATTTCAGAAACGCTAAGGTAATGCACGGGTCCATTTTATCAAAAGTAACGGAAATTGCCGTTACTCAGTACATTTTCAAATTTGTGAAAACCACGTGAGTTGAGCTGTCGACAAGGAGAAAGTTATGTTCAAGGAGGGGTATCATGATTTTGAAAAATTATATTGCACGGGTCCATTTTATCAAAAGTAACGGAAATTGCCGTTACTCAGTACATTTTCAAATTTGTGAAAACCACGAGAGTTGAGCTGTCGACAAGGAGAAAGTTATGTTCAAGGAGGGGTATCATGATTTTGAAAAATTGTATAATTTTTGCACTCAAAATATGAGCATAATTTTAGGGTACACATGTATTTTTAATTAAAGCGAGATAAAAATTTCCGATTGTAAAATTCACTATGATATTTTGTTCCCAAAGGCAGGAATTGAAATGCACTTTGATATTAGTAACTGTGCCTACAAGATTTGTAGAGTATCTATACGGCTCAGCACAACGATTGCTAGTTACTTCATTTAAATATGAGGCAAGTTGCGAACGTAAAATCACTCATTTTTATTTTGTTTTGGCCCTAGCGTAAAGTTGAAATCACGCAACACCGTCCCGAATTCATTTCACTATTGGTCTACAGCATGACTCTTGATTTTCACTGATTCTGAGACTAGGGCAATTAGTTGTATCTACTGGCACCTCTTCAGTATTGACGCACGAATTTCAATGAGCATTATTCTTCACGGTAAATTTGGTTACAAAATAGTAAGTGAACATTATTCCCTTAGAGGAACAACTAAATGTTTAGTTTTGGATAATATTTCACATACAGCTTTAATGACTTTTAACACCTTTATTTTTTCTCACAATACAGTACAGGAAGACAGAATACAATATGCATACATAAAAAATGAGAATGCACTCAGCTAAAAGTGATACACACTGATGGAGCGCTATTGCATTCTACTGACGTTCGACATAAAATTACATCTCATGTACTACGCTATAAAAGAATCTTCTCACGAGATAGTTTCGTAAAAGTTTCCTAAAATATCACATTAAACAATCATTTTAATTAAGAAGCATTGCATTCCGTCCATCAAACAATTTTCCTATCCTTTCTCTTCTTCTTCTTTTCGGCCAAAGCCTGTACTGGTGACGGCAGGGTCAGGGGCGCGTAGATAGCTGGCCGCTTTCGTAGCTATCTTTACTGTCAATTCTT
>LQNS02277718.1:23400672-23410748 GCA_001587735.2 Parhyale hawaiensis
CTCTAAGTATCGCCCCAATAGGGGCACTGAAAGCCTCACCCTTCTTGGGTGACAAAAATTGGAACAATTTCCTTAACTGGATCTGTTTCCCCAAAGTATCGCCCCAATGGGGGCCCTGACTTGAATTCACCTTATGGTGACCTGAAGATTAAGTTGAAGGTAATCTATATCTTTAGGTTAAATGTTATTGTTTGATTTAACTACTCTAATGTTAGATCTGACTCTGACGTTCACCTTCCGACTTGGACAGAAGATGAACAACCCGCACGCCGGGAAGATATGTCGCAAAACGGTTAGAATCTGAGAGCTCATTTAAAGTAAAGTAGTTTTAATTATAAAATTCAATGTAACTATATCAAATGGCCAATTCTCATGCCTGCCTGATGGCAACATCAAAATTCCGGAAGTGACTAGGCGCGCGAAGTGTGGAGAAGTTACCAAGCACGTTGCGCTATAGTCCGGACTGTTTTTAAGTGCTCCACAATGAAAAATGACGTCCGTTAAAGCGTGCAACATTTATTCGAAAGCCCGCTTATCGAATGTAAAACCCATCTTATACAAGCTTTGAAGGTAAGCATGAAGAACGGTGATTGTTTGCCTTTTGTTTTACTTTTAATTGTTCTTGAAAATGTTTTTGCCACACCATAAGCTGAGATTAATGGGTATTGGTGGTTCAGTTTTCGAAGTAATTAGTCAATTTTTATCTAACAGACGTCAATGTGTAGTTGTTGATGGGAAGAGGAGTAAGTTTTTGGATTTGATTTCTGGTGTCCCACAGTGTAGTGTTCTGGGCCCTTTGTTGTTCATTGTATATACGGCGGATCTGTTTCATATTGTTAATAATTTACTTGTTGGTTATGCTGATGATGTTACTTTGCTGGCTGTTTGCGATAAGCCTAGTGATAGAGTAGAGGTTTCAGAATCTATTCAGCATAATTTGGAAATGATTTATGCCTGGTGTTCTAGGTGGGGGATGAGGCTAAATGCGGGCAAGACTAAGGCCATGCTCGTGTCCAGGTCACGTACAGTGGGACCTCCTTTTCCTGCACTCATGCTGGATGGTGTATCACTTCCTGTGGTTGATGACTTGGTAATCTTGGGNTGGGTGTCAATTTTGATCCAAAGTTGACGTTTGAGCGCCACATTCGTTCGGTTGCCTCACGTGCATCGCAGGAAATTGGTCTTATGAGGCGTGCTTGGAGGGTTTTTGGCTCTGTAGAATTGACACGTCGCTGCTTTAATTTCTTTGTCCTCCCTCTTTTGGAGTACTGCTCTATATTCTGGGGTTCTGCTACCGATTGCCATCTGTGTTTGCTTGACAAAGTGGTTCATCGATGTGCGTTCATGCTGGGTGGTGTTGTGCCCTGTGATCTGGCGCATCATCGCAGAGTTGGTGGGGTCTGTTTTTTGTATAATATCTATAACTGCCCCAGTCATCCACTGTCTGAATTTCTTCCGAATCCATTTGTTCGGGTGAGGTATACTCGGCGGACTGATGCTCTTCATGAGTTTTCCTTGGAACCGTTACGATGCCGTACGGGCCAGTGTTCCCGTTCGTTTTTTCCATCGTGTGTGGATGTTTGAAATGGTCTTGATGGCTCTGTCTTTGCTGGTGCTGGTATTGACAGCTTTAAAAGATATGTACACAGAGCTATTCTGTGATCTCGGATCTTCTTTTTTTCATTCTTTTGTTTTCTCCACCCGCTGGGCTGGTTGCGCTGGGGTTTGTTAACCTCATGGAGTTTCTCCGTTCCTACGTCGCCAGTCTGGTGTGGTTTAAATATAATAATAGTACACCGATGTCAATATCCGCATGACTTGAGTCAAAGCCATCGTTTACAATATATTGCCTACGGTTAGTTATATAACTTTCATGAAGCTTCCTGGCAGTACCTATGATCCCACAATGCTCTAACTTATGTCTTAAAATGTTGTGATCGACAGTATCGGTTCTAGAAACAAACATATTGTGAAAGTGTTATGGCCAAATGCGGGCAGGATATCGTTAACTAAGTTTAAAATGGCATGAGTAGTACTTTTCTCTTTAGTGAGTCCATATTGCGTAGGGATTATCAGTTCATTAAATTCCAAAAAGAACGTGAGCCTGGTATATATAGCACTTTCGGATATCTTATTCAAATACTTTGAGTTGAAATAGGTCTGTTATTGCAAAAGTTATGAGGATCACCAGGCTTGAAGCAGGGACAACATGAGCAACTTTCAATACATCAGGTTAGACACCAATTTCCAAGCATTTGTTAAGGATAGCACCCAGATAATTAGTAATGAATGGTAAGATCAATCTCAAGTGTCTAGGCTGTATTTTGTCTCAATGAAGTCGTTTCAATGCCATAGAATTAATAACTTTAAAAAATTTCACATAGGACAATAGGAGCAAGCGTACGTACAAGAGTGTGGATTCATTGGCCGTAAGATGGTATAGGGTTCAACTGTGGGCATGTCACTGGCTAAGCTATGAACGACAGACGTACAGCGGGTTTTGAAATGATTCGCTAACTCACGGCCGCACAATGGTCGTCCTCCTACGATCACATCACTAGTTATACTGGATGATTTTCGGCCCAGTATATTATGTGTAGTTTCCATGTTTTTCTGCAGTCACCCGACTCATTGTTCAGCCTTTGCAGAACGAACAAGTGTATTTTCTCACGTATTATCAAATGAAGTATATTTCGGAACGTATTATAGGAGCGCTTCACAATAACATTTCGTCGAAGCAGACTTTGAAGTCTATACTTCTTCGCAATAAGCAATTTCAAGTCATCTGTCATCCCCTCAACGCTGCGGTGCCCTGATTGTGGCCAACAGTGCGCCTCCCGCATCGGATTGTTCAGTCATCGACGAACGCACCAGCTGTGACCGCCGTAGAGGACGCAAACGTCATCATCGGAAACGATGGACTTCCATAAGCAAGTAAGCAAGCAATATCCGTGTGTCATCAGCGAACGATGGGGGAACGGCAAACTTGCATTGGTGCCCCATATCATTTATCATGATGAGGAAGAGTATTGGACCAAGCACGGTGCCTTGTGGGACTCCACTGAGTACCGGCTGTCGTTTAGACACTTTATTATTTATAATTACACTTTGGGTTCGGTTTTCAGGAAAGCTTCGATCCATCTTAGACATTTTCCACGGATGCCCATGTTGAAGAGTTTGAGTAATATTTCATGATCCGGGAAGTGAAGATCACTCGCCCTTCTGGTAAATTAATTTTCTCCCTCCACATAAGTAAAATTGCGGAAACTGATTCGTTTTTTTAAAGTGATTCTTTAGAATTAAAAATTATAAATGTTGGTAAATGGACAGTAAGTTCTGCATCAACTACACCCGACAAAAATATGCTGCTAAAATCATTATTAGTCCAAATATGATCAACTAAGAAATATTTCGTTATCGGATTATCAGGAGAGCATCGTGTTTGCATATCTATTGCTTGATAATAACTGTGTTGACCAAAAATATGTACAAAGTTGTGAATACAACGTAAACCCAGCGGATTGAAAAGACTGATATTAAAATCGCCGCTCAAAACATTATAAGTTAGGATAAAAAACTTTGTCTACAAACAATATGATGGTCATATAAAGACCAACTGTGCTTTATGTCGCTCTATTAAGTTTAAAGCTTAGTCGTCCTCTTCACTTATTTCTTCAATTGGTTGCACATGGTAATCGTGAAAGCACTGAGAATTACATTTAAAAAATTAAATTAATGCCAAGCTCACATAAAAGAATTTCTCACCATTCAAACCAAATTCGCTATCTACTGCTATCATATTATTGCTCCACCTGATTTTCGCTTATAAGAATCAATCGGTTGTATTCTTCTCTCCCGGCCCTCAAGGTTTTTGGGAGAGAGACTCGTGCTGCGTGCGGAGCGCACTCTTTCAGTTTGGAGGCTGTCAGATGTCGAACTAATCAGTTCTGTCGGTGCTTCGTGCCCTGGTCGGCAAAAGTTTGGAATTTGTTGCCTGCATCGGCTTTTGGTCGTGTTGGCCTGCAGGCTTTTAAGTCGACAGTTAACGGTTTTTTGCTGGATTTGCATTAGCAGCGTTTTGGGCTTCAAGGTGTTGCAAATGCTTCATTTGGGTTGTATTACCTGTCCGTGGGAGCTCAAACGTGAAGTTTTAATAATAATAATAACAACCAACAGTCACTGCACGGTCTATCAAGATCCTCGATCTCTTTGTCGTAAATTAGCAACTCTGGCAGTAAAAAAATGGCTGCAAAGAGTTTGTAATGCTGTCTCGTCATCGTTTACTCTCGAAATATCTACTAATTCCATTATGAGAGACGTTCTGTCTCCGATACTTATTTGTACGGGCCTATGCCATTTTGTAATAGTAGTACTCATATGTTAATTGGTCCTTAAAATGTCATTATAAGCAGGGATAACTTTCTCGCGTCTGGTATTACCGCAAATGCAAAACAATGCTCTCGAATCACTGGATTGGTACAGTACTGTCTAAAATAGTGCTGGTGTTTTATAGAGAACAAGATTTTACAGCTCCACAGGAGAAAATACCTTGACTGTTGAGAAAACTATATTGACGAAAAGAGCTGCAAGAACGGCGAGCATGCGCAGCAATAAACTATGGGTGAAACGGTATACTTAGTAAAGGAAAATGAAAAGAAAGATACAAGTAAAAGTGAAGCGAATATTGGGTTGTTCAGACAGTTCGTGACTGTATGTAAAATTCAAGAAAAAAAGTCGATAAATACAAGCCATTGTTTTAGAATCAACCAAACATGAACTGTTTTACTGTAGAAAAAGTCTCCATCTTTCTTTTTACTTGAAAATACCCTCTTCGCGGAATTGCGGTGTTTCATAGCAAAGAATTCAAGGTTTTGATTTGAGTCATTTAAAGAATTTGAATTTCTGCCAGTATAACAGTTCTGCAAAGGCCTGAATGATTGTTAGTCTGGTTTTGAAAAAAAACTTGTAGTCTTACATTATCCCAATGGAAAACATCTCTCCTTTTCGTTAATTCTGAATGTTTCTGTTGAATCAATGCTTTAATGCTTCCAGATGTGAGAAGTATTCTTCTAAATTAATTGTCTGGTTATTTGGGGGGAGATCGTAGCAGAGAATTCCTGTCTAAATTCGCCAGATATAATGCAAAACTTTTTCAGGGTTAAAGCCCCCTTGTGGGGTGATTGATAGAAGATCATGTCCCTCATTAATGCGTTTTAAAAAGGTTCTTCTCACTCAAGTCATGTGGCACACAAATATAGTAGCGATTTGCGAATCGATGCTCAGATTAGAAAGTTGACAACAGACGGAACAACAGGCCCATTCCCATACAGCATCCGGGACGTATGCTCCGGCCCTCTATGAGTTAATGCCATTACGTCAGAATCAAAGAGATATCTGAAGCAGAAGAGAAGAAGATGTAGAGAATAAACTCAGCCAAAGATCTGATCGTGCAACCGCAATCACATGCTGCAGATTTGCGGAAATCAGAATTGTTAAATAAGCTGAGGCATGAACAAAAGAGAATGACGGCGGTGCCGAATCTTGGCTGTGGCGAATTTCGGACTACTGGAAAAAGAGCCCGTAACCGTGGAGGATGTTGTTCCCAATGTTTTTTTAGACGAGTTTTAAACGCATCGCCTGACTCTCTACACCGGCAACTCTGGGGAGAGGGGAGTCTGTTCCAAATATTCACTGTGAAGTACGGAAGGAACTGCTGGCCGAGAGTAGATCCTAGATCTTTATGCTTGAGTCTCTGGCCGTTGTTTCCCAAGCGAACAGTAATGTCGCCGTGAAAAAGTCACTTTGTCGGCACTTCGTTAAAGCCAGACAAGTGCGTGGTTGTGTTCATTAGTTGCCCCCTGAGTCGTCTTTTTTTTCGAGAGAGACGAGTCCCACTTCCCGCTAGAGACCATTGTATGATTTGTTTTGTAGCTAAGGTATCAATTTTGTTGCTCTGCGCTGGATTCTTCCAGTCTATCGATATCTTTGTACATGTGAAGCGAGAAGAGTTGAACTCCAAATTCTAAATATGGTGCACAAGTGCTCTGAACATAGGAATGATTATGCCATTGATTTGGTACTCACAAGTCCCACTACTCTACTTGCCATTTTCACACTTCTTGGAAGTTGCTGGCTGTGTTGTAGATCGTGTGTAATGGTAATTCTCAGATAACGTTGTTGGATGACAGCTACCAATTTTATCCCGTTCATTTGCAATAGGGCTGAGCGGTTCTCAGGCTCCGACCCAAAGTGATAGACAAAACATTTCTCGCCAATAAAGCACATCTGTGAAGTTGCAGTACATGCCACAACGCGGTCGAGGCCTTGTTGGAGCTCAAATCTATTCATAGCAAGATCTGCAAATCTACCGATTTTACAATGGATGTTAACTTTACATCATTGATGTAATTACGAACAGAAGTGGGCTAAGCAAGCTACCTTGTGAAACCCCAAATGAGACCCGCGTTCAGTCACTCGTTTTCCCTAACAACTTCACTCGCTGCTGTGACCAGTGAGCCATAATCGGATTCAGCGTGATTAGTCTCCCTGCATGCCACGGACTTCTAATTTCTTATTAACCGCTGCTGTGTCCAGTAAATTGCTTGGGCAGCTTCTTCTACTGCGGAAGCCGTCCTCGGTGTAGGAAATGAGCTCATACATCCTCAGGTGGTCAGTGTTGCGCGTTCGATGATTTTGCAGACGACTGTGGTAAGACTTGTCTATGGTTATTGTAGTTTTTCTTAGCTCCTTTCGTACGTACAGAGATCACATTAGCGAGTTTCCAATCCTGTAGAGCTTCTCCAGTGCTTAGGGACCGATTGAATACTTTGAGCAGCGGCACTGTGATAACTAGTACCATTTTCCGCAGAATAAGAGGAGAAAAATAATCTAGGCCAGTGGATTTGTACACATTCAGGTAGGTCAGCCCTTGAAAGACTTCAAGCTCTGTGAAAACACGTGTGTCTCTGGGAATAACTTGGATCTGTGCTGGTTCAGGTATATACGTAACATTTTCTGTGGTAAATACCGAGTGGAATATTCGTTCAGGATAGTGGTTTTGTCTCTAAGGTCATTGGTGATTTCACCGCCGGGTCTTTCGAGCGGACCTATGATTCTTTATTGATTCGTCTTTTATTTACATACTTATAGAATACTTTTGGGTTGTGTTTGCCATTGTGTCTACAGAAACTTCCTTTTCCCGTTTTGTAGTCCTGAATTGTCTCTTCACTTCCCGACATTTCATGATGTGATTGTACCTGTTCTCTTTAGTTGTACTAAGGCTCCAGGCGATGAAACACCCTTGTCGCTTGAAAATCGATTTTTGATGGTTCGATTCATCCAGGGGGGATCATTGCTGATACGAGCTCTTTTATCTGGGGTGTGTCGTTCAGCCGCATTCAGGATGCTTGTTTTCAGGATTTCATGGCCTCGTAGAACACTGCAATCTCTCGTTAGAATTTCGAAGTTAGTTTTTAGTATTTTCCTTGCCATTTCTATGAAATTTGCTCCCCAATAGTCAGCTTGAGAGGGTGAGCTCTAAGCAGTTAGATCGTTGTCAAGTTTTACAGTAAATCCAACCATGTTATGATTTACAAGCTGGTCGACAATTTCACAATCAGGTGTGGAGATAACTATATCTAGAATATTATTACTGTATCTGGTAGTTTCGTTAATGTGTTAAATCAAGTTGTGGCTGAGAAGTTCAAGAAGCCTGGGGCTGGACTGCACAATTTACTATAATCCATTTGGTGAAAGTGGAAGTTTTCCATGAGGGATGTTTCATTCTGAGTACTCGGTGAGCTTCGATTTTGTAGTTGAACGCTGTATCAGTTTTGGCTCATGTACGCAAGCATAATATTCAACGGCTGTCGAATGCCAAGACGAGCATGGCTAGTGATGAATTAATATTCCTCAGTAACTGAGAAACTTTTACATAAAGGATTGAGGTGCTTGATACATATGATTGATCCCTCCTCTATCGCTAACTGTAATCCTTGTTGTATTGAACCATTTGTAGCCTTTCAATGCAACTTCACCTTCTAGATTCTTCTATATGAGGTTGATCCATTTTTCCGTGAAAGCGATAAAATCATACGCAAGAGTGGCTGCTATAGCATACAGTTCGTTCACCTTGATTGTTATGCTCTGAAAGTTGCTAAATAAAAATTTTATGTTACTGTTTGAATTTTTGCTCCTTGTAAATTGTGCGTTTGTAGTGTCGGATTGCTGGGGAAACAAAAGGGGTGGGAGATCAGGAGTCCTCTAAGGAGCGGTGAGAGCTCGTGTCTGGAAGTGAGCAAGGAAAGAGTTGTGTATTTCAGCTGGACTGTCATCAGAATGCTTTACGATCCCTGCTATTTGGCGGACAACGTTTTTTTCCGCTGAGTTAACCTTGCTACTGGTTATTCTGGTGTGTTGCTGCTGGCCAGAGTTGGTCTTAGGATGAATGTTACCAAAATCACGAGTGTGACTATTAGTTTATGTAGCCTATTTTGAATTTGAAAGCCATCTTCTTTATTATTTTACACATTTTTCAAATTTTGACAACATGTTTGTGACTTTGAGCATTGGAAGGCTTATTTTACCACCGATTTTCGTCAAAATCGTTTGAAAATTGAATTTTTCACATCGGAAATTGTTTTACGGACTGCAAGTTAAAAACGCTGTAACCTTTTCAAAAAGCTGAATTTGGCCAAAAACATTATACCACAGGGTGCGGTTATTATGACTTTACGCGTGGTTAAAATATTAGCAATGAATTTTCCAACACCCTGACATAGCTTAAAACAAACCTATCCATTTAATGTATGAGTGCATCAATTCACTTATTGGCCAGGCATCGCACGCAATGCTTGGTGACATTTCCTCCCTGTAACATGTGGATAAAGTACTCAGAGACTCAATACAAACTGCTAGCACACGAGTAATTTTCTCATGCTGCTCACATCTAAACGAAGTTCAGGTACATCTCCCACGTTAACTGGTGCCTATTAATTTTGAGAATAAACTTCACGGAACGTTACTTGTGAATTTACATAGTTTTTTCAAGGTACGCATATGGGTGCAACACCTTCACAAACCATCACCCTTCGCGGGTCCCACTGTGGCCTGTTACCTGCCACGCCATTGGCTGCCTTGAGATTATACTTGCTGAAAGGTTCAGGAAAAAAATTCGCATGCTGAGCCAGCCCTGCTCATCACATAGGATTCTTATTGTTAAAAGCAAGAGGGTATCATATCTACATTTCTTTTAACAATTGCGAAAATCGAAAAATAAACATGAATAAAATGTGCTTATAAAATTAAATTTTACGTACGCTGTGCGAGTTTCATGACCACCGGACGAAAAGTAACGAAAATAAAATGTCGTCCGTAAAGAGATTGCCCAAACATAATGTATGTAAATTTCACCATACTTAATAACTGCAAATAGTACAAGTTGTGTTTTATCCAAAAATCTTCCTGGAGCATAGTAAAACCACTTACCGCAGCACTGACGTACGTCTAGTCATGTATATCTGGTGCCGTAACAGAGCAACACGAGGGTGCGCGTCAATACTGGTGAACTTATAGCAGTTTTCCTCCTGGCAAATGCACTTAATCCGATTGTTTTTTGGTATGCATAACATCATCTGAAAGGCCTTGAAATAGGCTTTCATCGTAAAAATCTAGTTTTCACGAGTGTGACTATTAGTCTTGCCTATTTGGAATTTGAACATCATTTTCCCATTTATTTCACAGTTTTTCCTCAAATTTTGACAACATGGGCGCATAGAGCATTTGAAGATTTACTTTGCTACCAATTTTCATCAAAATCGGATGAAGATTAAACTTTTTGCATGAAGAACGTTTTTCAGAATAAAAATTAAAAATGCTGTAACTTTTTTAAAAAGCTGAATTTTGCCAAAAAAAAATCGTCACGGGGTACGGCTATCATGACTTTACTTGTGGTTAAAATATTCGCAGTGAATTTCAAACACCCAGTATATAAAGCACCTAAATCCTTTATGTAAAAGTTTCTGCGTAACTAATCTATATATTAATACGCTTGTATCTACGTGTGTGTGTGTGTGTGT
>LQNS02277718.1:23452597-23463794 GCA_001587735.2 Parhyale hawaiensis
CAATTCCCTTATCTAGTTTTATCAGGTGTGTACAATCATCGACTGCCGTTTAACTAACCTTTTCTGCAGTGTCTCCACGTTATGGTCATAGATTCTCCTTAGTGGATTTCATGGTAAATTTTACCTCTAGCCTAATTTTACCTCTTGCCTAAAATTACCTCTTGCCTAGAAATTACCTCTTACCTAGAAATTACATCTTGCCTAGAAATTACCTCTTGCCTAGAAATTACATCTTGCCTAGAAATTACCTCTTGCCTAGAAATTACCTCTCTTGCCTAGAAATTACCTCTCTTGCCTAGAAATTACCTCTTACCTAGAAGTTGCCTCTTGCCTGGAGGTTGCCTCTTGCCTCTTGCCTGGAGGTTGCCTCTTGCCTGGAAGTTGCCTCTTGCCTGGAAGTTGCCTCTTGCCTGGAAGTTGCCTCTTGCCTGGAAGTTGCCTCTTGCCTGGAAGTTGCCTCTTGCCTGGAAGTTGCCTCTTGCCTGGAAGTTGTCTCTTGCCTGGAACTTGCCTCTTGCCTGGAAGTTGCCTCTTGCCTGGAAGTTGCCTCTTGCCTAGAAATTACCTCTTGCCTAAAATTACCTCTTGCCTAAAATTACCTCTTACCTAGAAATTACCGCTTACCTAGAAATTACCTCTTGCCTAGAAATTACCTCTTGCCTAGAAATTACCTCTTGCCTAGAAATTACCTCTTGCCTAGAAATTACCTCTTGCCTAGAAATTACCTCTTGCCTAGAAATAACCTCTTGCCCTAAAATTTACCTCTTGCCTAGAAATAACCTCTTGCCCTAAAATTTACCTCTTGCCCTAAAATTACCTTTTGCTCTAAAATTACCTTTTGCCCTAAAATTACCTTTTGCCCTAAAATTTACCTCTTGCTTAAGAAATTACTTTCTCGTATATAATGTTGCTTGTGTGAAATTCTTCCCTAATGCTTCATTTTGTGAATTAGCTATTTGCCTTTTAGAAAGTACAGACTAAATGCAACTTACTTACTTAACGCTGTTGCTTGCTTATTAAGATTTGCTGACGGAAAGTTCTTCCAGTACAGCTTCAATCCTCTAATTACACAAAGCGATTGAACAGTAGAGCAGTTTAGTTCATTAACTGATTTCCGTTAGTAGAACGAAAAAGGTTGCACTGTGCAAGTTAAAGACGGTTAGTATTTTATTTCAGCGGTGAGCTCGGTTCAAGGGCACATCGTACCCTCTTCTCCTACTTACGCCTCGTCCCCTGTCTGGTCGCGATGCTCCAGCCCTGATTGTGACTCGTGGATGCACTCCATGCCCTTGACTGCGCCTCGTCCCCAGTCTGGTGTTGGGCAACAACCTGCTGCAACCCGTTGGCAGAGCTGAAACTTTTCCGATGTATGATTTTAAAGTGTTTTGATTTAAAAAAAAAAAACTTAGTTAACCACGCTCTTGCGTGTGGCCGAGGATTAATAAAGCCATAACTTGTTGGAAAGTTTAATTAACCTGTGTGCGATTACAGCCCGTTGGGTTAGAATATTTCACAGAACTTTGTTGCATTAGGTAAGATGATATTCATTTTTATTCTATTCATTCCTATTGAAAATGATAACTACCCTTGTCCGGTCTACAAACCAAAACAGGATATTTATTGCTAAAATTTTATAAAAAAACACATGTAGGATATTAAATATGCAGGAGAGAACGGTGTCAGCTTGCTGTGTGAGTTATACATGTTATTGCAAGTTTCCCTAATTTTGTTTCTTACATCTGTGAACTAAATTTAGAACCGAGTTGTTGGGATCTCAATCTGTTGGCTAGATTTCCCTAATTTTGTTTCTTACATCAGTGAACAAAAAATTTAGGACCGAGTTGGGATCTCAATCTGTTGGCTAGATTTACAAGGCTTATAAAATATCTATAATAATTAGGTTTAAATATAGGCAAATAAAATTCCAGATCGAATGACAACCGAAATTTAAAGCTTGGCTTAAGGGGCTACGTTAGTGTAGTTAAAAATGACGTTGCCGGAGTTGCAGGAGGTTGAGTAAGAGCAGTGGTTCCCTACAACTGATCAGTGTAGACCCCTGCAAAGAGAGCAGCGCATCGTCAAAGACTCCTAGTATTCGAGTGCTGGATGTATGCCTTATGCTACATTTAGGTAAAACCTGTGTTAAAAAGAATTTAGAAAAAATTACTCTTTTATCATTTGTAATTAACTAGGTAATATAAAAACTATCAAAGTTGTAAAATATACAGAATAATGAAAAATGGTAAAAAACTAAGGCTGTATATATTATTAACAATATTAATTAACTACGTAACGTCGATACAATCAAAGCTGTCGAATACACAGAATAATGAAGAATACTAAAAAAAACGAAGAGGTAATATAATATCAACTGAAATTCCCTATATTAGGGTATATTTTTTTAAAACAATATTCTAGATTTGAAATGTTATTTAGGAAGCATTTATCTATTACTGCTGCCCGTCAGGGGTTTAAATTGCACAAGATTTGTAAAAAAAAATTTATATTTATACAGGTTGTCAAGAATCCTTGCTTAAGTTATGAAATTGCCGAGATTTAGTTTAGGTCCCGCTAATATTTATTCTGATACAAGAAAAAAACGCCACCTGCTTCTGAAGAAAATGTATTTCAGAGGGAACTCAGCAGATCCTTTGTTACAAATGTAAAAAATCTTATATCATCCCTATTGATTTTTTAAAATTTATTTTGATATTGCATGCATAGATTTTTTGCTGTAGAATTTATGTTCAGCATTAACCAGAAAACAGGAAACGAAAATAGGGGTTTCCTTTAAAAAAGACCCTCAAGGGCAGTGGTTCCCACAGTGAGCGTTAGCAGGTTCTGAGGGGTCGGTGAGGCCGAAAGGGGCGGCTGGGGGGCGGTGAGGCTAAGAGGGGCGGTAGGGGGGCGTTGAGGCAAAAGAGGAGCGAGAGGAGGCTCCAGATTACAATTGGGTTTTATATGCACTGAAGTAAAGAAATGTATCATTGCATTTGCATAATATTGAAGCTGAATGTGCTTCAATATATTGAATAAAAGCGTGCTACTGCTGTTTAGCCGAGTAGGTAATGTTGTAGCATGCGTAGGGACGTTAATTTGATGCTTCTACACAGCAGTTGAAAATGCCTTGCCAAGTTGAAGAGCAGATTAGCTAGCAGATTAGTCTACAAACAACTTATTTGCAGTAGTATCAGCTTCGCAGAGGTTTACGGATGCCGCTTGTTAACCCTGCTGCATGTGCAACAATTCATGCACCAGACGAACAAGCTTTATTCTACAATTCAAACAATTACTACGCGTGCACAACAATTGCGTAACCTGTACGGCAAGAAGAACATTACTTCGAACTCGCCCAGGGATGTAGAGTGCTAGTTGAATCAAAGTTTCAAACCATTTCAAAACTCTTGGCTTTCGTGACGGTATTAGATGTCTGTAGACCAGCTGAAATGCCCAGCTAATATCCTACGTTTACTAGCCCAGAGTAATGAGTTAATATGTAACAGAAAGCAGATTTAAAATTTACTACTTAGTGTAACTTTTTCATTACAGAAGAGTGAACCCAGCAGATGCCATCAAAAATGATGAATGTGTTAAGAGGTCGTTCCAATAGTAATGCGTCATACGTTAAATTAAAAAAGTTGAATGAGCTACAAAGGTGAGAGTGGCACCATTAAAACGAGCCAACATTACTGCTCCAAAATTTATTTTTCTATGTATCACCACCATTCTCAATGCACTTTTGCCTACGATGAAAGAGAGCCTTGATGCTTCGGTCGTAAAAGTCAGCGCCTGCCAAGGTCATTTTTTCTTCACGGCTGCAATTACGGCGTTGTCGGGAAAATGTTCCCCACGTCATGCGTCCTTACGAGATCCAAACAAGTGAAAGTTTGGCGGTGCCAGATCGGGACTAAACGGTGGGTGAGAGGCACACATTCTGTGCTTTCTGGCGTTATCGTATTGCTGACTAAAGGTTTTCCTTTTGTTGCGATTTGGTCAGCGTTTGGTCAACGTGACGGTTAGAGTTGACTGTCGCCTGTGGTTTCTAGATCGAGGCGCACTTTATTTTCCGGGGTGGTGGCTGTGCATGATCGTCCAGAGCGCACTTTGTCACTTTCATCTTTGTCGCCAGTTTGAAATCAGCAAACCGATCTTCAAACTGTGCGGACATCAACAGCATCGGCTTCGTAACCGTTCACAAAATTCATTTTTTTCTGTGTGGAGGAATTCATTGACGCATTCTTGCTTTTAACGCACGTCCATGACAGATTACTTTTATTGAGTGTCACACCTTCAATATCTGCCACAGACAGATAAAACTTCCAGGTCATAGGTGCAAAAGTTTCGTCGCCATAACAATGCAATTTGCTACCCCCCTTTGATCTCGTCGGGCGGTTTAAAAATGAGAGGCATTGCTATCGGAACGACCCTTACCATGCGTGGCTACAGTAGTTCAACAGTTTTTTTGGGCGCATCGAAATCATGGGTGGTGCCAAAAAGAAAATATGTCATTCCACACATGCCGAAAATATTACACTATAATTAAAAAATTAATTATATCTCAATCATTCGATGTTACATGAGTAATAATTCTTAGGGTTCCTTGCTCTGTGTATAAAGATGGCATTGCGGCCAGAGGTGGATCTTCGCATATCTTGGTATTAATTCTGATGCTGCTGTAACAGATAAATTGCACCTGCTTGCTTGAAATTAGAAAAAAATGTTAAATGCCGCAATTTCCACTTTTACGATGTGTTTTCATCGTCCCAACGCTGCTCAAATTTGTGGTCGAATACCTAGTAGGCCTACGATCTATTGCAGTATCAGCGATACGCGCTATATCATCACGTATAACATTATGCTGCTGCTATATAGCCTCGCGGTCCTAAGAGCAGTCCTGAGTGCCTTTTCCAGAGGCGTTGTTGCCCCTGGCTGCAGCTCCTGGTGACAAGGTAAGTTGGTAAAGTTAGGTAGTCCTCAATTCTTGCCTGTCAGTTCCGTGAAGTGGACCGCCGAACGCCGAATGGTGCTGACCCATCCCATTCCATGGGACTTTTGCCCGCCCCCGCGTTGGGGGCCACGCACGGAAGAGACCTTCTGTAGAAGCGTTCTCTTTCTATCTCCGTCTATTTTCGTTTTTTCATCTCTTTACCTAGTGCGGCATGGCTGAGCGAACGCCGTATCGTATAGGGTTGGAGATGCTTTGCGCCTTATTTCATGTCAGTAGTATCGTACTGACTCTGAGCACTTTGAGACCAATAGAACCTCCTTGAGTTCGCCTTAAACTAGAGAATTTTCGACAGAAAAGCAGAGATATAAATCATTGATAATTAGGCTGGAGGCGAGAGTATTGCTCGGAGCCCTTGTAAACCATTATCGAATACCAACTGCTATGCTGCTGCAAGCCCCATTAACAATTTTAGGCGCCATACTAGTACAGAGACGGACGGGAAAGGGATCCGTTAACGGCGACAGAACATAGGAGAACAATTAACTCAAATTTAGACTTTGGGATCCAGGACCTCCAGTCTGAAGTGTCCGACAATGAACCCGCTCCAGCACAAAACGCTATTGATTTGAAGCCAATATACAGAAAGTAGCTGGTTAGAACAAAAAATGCCATGATCCAAAGCAGCATTGTGGAACAAGCAAAAATTGTTGGCATTAGTGCATTCACCTCACTTCTTTCCAAGAAAAGAAACTCGCTCAAAATTAATGAAGAGAGGATCTGAAGCTCATCCTAAGCAAGACAGTTGTATTGAGGAACCAATATCCCTGCATGGGTTGCGACAAGCCCATCTATCTCATTGACAGAGAACTATGATGAGTGAAATATGTTACCATGATTTGTGGCGAGATTTTCATATATATTTTTACATATTGCTGGCAAATAAATGATAAAATTGGTTACTGATCTAGGTTTCTTTTTATCATGACATTTACACTTCTCTTTAACCTCCATTCCAGTTCAAATTATACTAAAAAGTGCGTGTTCGAATGTTTATTGCAATTTGCGACTTGAGCGGGGGGCGTTCGTATCACACCTGGCCGCCAAGGGGGAGCTAGTCCAAAAAAGTTTGGGAACCACTGCTCTAGGGGATCTATGGTTGACCCCCAGGAGGTCTACGAGGGTCTATAGACCCCTTAGAGGGAACTACTGGGTTAGAGAATGCGCCTGATGCGTTCAATTTTCTGCTGTGAACCATTTTTACTGTAAATAATCCCTTCGCTTATTGTTTGGACCCGGCTGCTTCTTCCTAACCACCCAGCTGTACAAGCAACTACGTTAGGCCTCTCGAAACTTGCCCCGATCATTCACGTTTTACATTTCACCCTGTCAGCATCAGTGCCCCTATTAGAGTACTACCTCAGGTTAAACTAAAGTAAGTGAAAGCATTCACTGATCGTGGAATTTCCACGGGGCCCACTAGCCTATACATACATAGCCTATACCTACCTACCTTTTGTGTTACGCTTTTCCGAAATAGATAGAAGGAAATTATAGATTTGACTTCAAATGTAAATATATTCATCCGCATCATATCTCCAACTTTTAATTTTTTCACATTATACTCGCTTTGCTGGTAGCGGATGACACTCCTAAGAGAGCCAGATGCGTAGACAGGGTACGCTACGGGAAAAAAGAACGGGTAGTGTGGGACATCTCTGTTTTAAAGCATTTTTTGAAGCGAATCCACCACAACAGTGCAATCTTTGAAAGAATACAATGACATTTTGAGCACAGAAGATTACCCTGCTGCGTGTCAAAAAATTGATCGAGCCTGTTTTACTTTATTGTATAGCTATCACGAGTGAAAACATTCCCTAACCGTGGAATTTTCATGGCCCCGCTAGTTATATTTATGGTCCATTTTTAAATACAGCAGGTTACTTCATTATCTTTTTAATTCAAAACAATTTCAACACCATTGACAACTTTGGTTTTTTCTTTGATATATTTTAACTCCCTTAGTTCAATGATTCTGCTTTGTCATTACACTCACCCCACTTTCCAACGAATAACTTGGTATTTTTGCTGTTAGTTCTCTCAGTAGTTTACTCCATTATAAGTCTGTGATGGCGTTCTTGTTTTAAGTGCTTCCAGTGAAGCGGTAACAATCTGCACAGTGTATTTATGTTTATCTAAAAGATATTACTTGTATAAGAGTGATTGTTCATCTTTACCAGAGGATGATTTAATTAATTATACAATACTAGAGCACTTTGAGAGCGCATACCTCCGCCATGTGAGCCAACGGTAGCAAAAATTCAAATTGGCTCTGATACCATAATTTTCTTCGCATATACTCCAGAATCTAATCATTTGTGCCTTTTTACATCAATAACAACTTGTTCAATTTTTTTGAAGATCCGTTCTTAACTTTTTATGTTATGCTGTTAACAAACGTTATGACAAATATAAGTCAAACATACAAACAAACATACAGATCTGCACCAAAATTTGATCTTTTATGTTTTTTAGCATTACTAACAACTCCTATAAATTTCATAAAGATCCATTTATTATTTTTTTGAGTTATTGTGCTAGCAAGCATAAAATTAAAAACAGTGAGAAACGAACGAACGAACGAACAAACGGACCATTACCAAACTTTAGTCATCTACTCTTTCTTATATACCTAACAACTCATGTAATTTCATCAAAATCCATTTATAACTTTTTGAGTTATGGTATCGAGAAAATGACGCAGACAAACAAACAAACAGATGGACATATTTACACCAAAACTTAATCATTTGTTTCTCCTAACATACCTAACAATCCCTGTAAACTTCATCCAAATCGCTTCATAACTTTTTGAGTTATATTGGTGACAGACAGACAGACACACAAACAGAGAGTCAAACAGACAAACATACAAACAGACAGACAAACACGACGAAAACATAACCTCTTTGGCGGAGGTAATAACATAAAAGACACTGACATTCTTCCATGATAGATTACTTATTCCTAAACAATTTTATTTTATATTGCCGACGGTAACAACGGACGCACATGATCTATTCTACGCTGCACACATGCGAAACTTTGTTTTACGACTGACTCTCCCTGCTGAACCTTAGACCTATCCGTGTTCAGGTCTTCTCCAAGATCTCTGAACCCTCTTGGGTCCTTAGCCAATAGTCTCTTCCGCGAAGCAACAGTTTATTTGAGCTTTTATCCTTAGTAACTAATTTATCCTTCTGATGGGCTAAGCAACGCCCTCTCAGGCGAGTTCCATCTTAACTATTGCACGAAAATTGCATTAAATTCTAGGCTATGTGCCGAATTAGCTATTACTGTGCGCTACAGGCTCACGTCTTTAATTAATCATTACTCAACTTGATGCCCTGTATGTGCCAACCTTAACTTATCTCCAGGAATCTTCTTTTAACGTCGAAAGACACCGGAAAACTTTTACTCTCCTTAGCTTGCACGTCTGACAAACCTGCGATTCACCATTCTCCGCTCGGGTCCTACTGAAGAGACAACTCGGGGGCTTGCGGTTCACAGGAGATATAAGGCTGAGTATTTAGATATTTTTATATACATCAATTATGCTAGAGAAGCCTTTTTTCACTGTAGGAGGACCATATTGTCCGATGAGATAAAACGAGTTTGTCACGACCGTCGCCAAGGAGTCTGCGAAGCTCACACACCCTTGACGTTGACCAACATAGCGGAGCGGTGATTGTAGGCGGAGGGTCTGAACTCAGCAAGTGCTAGCCTCCTTCATTTCCAGAAAAAAAAGAGGGTCTGAACTATTTTCCCCTTTTTGCGTGAAAGATTGAATGAATGGAAAGATTTTCATACTGTTTACTAATGTGGTGCTAACTCTCTGAAGGGTAGGAATTTAACTTGGCAATGTAAAGGTGTCTTGTTGGACCTTCAGATATTTCCCATGCAGGTTGTTCTTGCATGTTCGAGACTAGCCTATCTCTTTAGCCTCTGTCTTTTCTAGAATTGGCACCAATCTTTTTGCTTCTTGTCGCCCCTCTACGCATAAAATTTTGGCAACCCAAACTCGAGTTAAGGTCGCTGTTGAAAGGGCAGGAAAGTCCACCACGTACACGGCTGGGGCTGTGCGAGCTTCATCCTATGTACGCCTTTAGAGAGGTGCAGCACACACGTTCCCCTCGCTGTAGGGTATCGCCTTATCGCTTCATATAAGCACTCCATTGTCGAATTCTCGTTTGTTTCCTGCCGCACTTGAAGGCTTCGCTGTAGGCAGAACCATGTCGCTACACCCATATTATACTTTGAAATCCATTAGAAACTGTTGTGCTGGTCATGTTTTTCTGTAGCTCTGTTTCTTGTTTAATGACAGAATGTTTATGAGTCCGAAACCAGATGTCCACTCCCCGTGAAAGATATCGCCTACTCTCACTTCTTTATGTATATATATTTATTTATATCAGATATGTGTGCAAGGAAGGATTAAATTTTTGTGATGATCTGTCTATCCGTTTGTTTGTTGCTGTGTTTGATTTTATGTTTGTTACGCTATAACTCAAAAAGTTATGAACGGATTTTAATGAATTTACAGGGATTGTTAGATATGTCAGGAGGAACAGATGATTCTCTTTTGGTGAAGATCCGTCCATCCGTTTTTTTGTTTGTTGCTGTGTTTGATTTTATGTTTGTTACGCTATAACTCAAAAAGTATTGAGTGAATCTTTATGAAATTTCCTGAAGTTGTTAATAATAGTAAAAGGTAAAATTGGTTAAATTTTGATACAGATCGGTTCGTTCGTTTTTTATGTTTGAGTTGTGTTTGATTTTATGTTTGTTACGCTATAACTCAAAAAGTATTGAGTGAATCTTGATGAAACTTACAGGAATTGTTAATAATATTAAATTCAATAAGAGCAGCCTGTTCTTGACCGTTATTACTTTCTCCTTGCAGAAGCTTGCACCACGCGGCATCAAGCTCATCCAGCCTTCGAAGTTCCTCTCAGGAACGCATCGAGGTCACACCCTTCGCCGTTCCTCTCAGGAACGCTTCGAGGTCACACCCTTCGCCGTTCCTCTCAGGAACGCTTAGAGGCCACACCCTTCCCCTGCTGTTGCCTTGTTTTGTGGTCTACGGACTCTGAGAGCTAGAGCTATAGGAATATCTGACGGTGTTTCCTGCGACACTCAATCCTAGGCAAATGAAACAAAAACTGCGAAGTAGAAATTTCTTCGTAAGAGTCAAGGCGAAGCGTAGTACTTTAATTTTGCTCGTCGTTAATAATTAATGGAGATTTATTGATAGTATAGTTTTATAATGTCCTAATGCAAATGTACGAATTTTAACGTTCATGATGACTCTTTTGTCGTCTTTTCCGCAAATTGCCACTTTATTTATCTGTGTTGTATAAATATTGTGATATTTACTTTGAATGATATTCATTTTAAGGTAGATGACTCTATTTTTGAAAAAGCTTATTTATAGTCTTCAATTTCAATTTCTTTTTCTACAACAGCTTTTTAACACCTTTTGCTTTCTTTTGAACGTCATCATTTCTCGTTTTAAACGCATATAATTTTGATCTTAATCCAACAAATTCTGTTATTGGAATACCCCTTGTTTCATCTTTCATTTTACCAATAACTTTTTTATTTACTTTAGAATATAATTGGTGATCTGAGGGATAATTAGATGTATCGAATAATTCTTTATATTTATTGATATCTTTATAAAAGTCTTTCGTTTTGATACAATAACATAATGAATCAGTATCTGTGAACAACAGTCTTGCTTTATCTTTATATTTATTTTTGATGAAATTATAATGAAAATCATACATTAACGTTTTACTAATATCTAGTATCACCATTCCTACGTATATTGGTTTATTGAATAGCATTTAGTTCTTTTCATATGACAAGCTATCAGGTTTTCCTCGAATATTTTAAACGATTAAAAATTCAGTTTGTTTGCAAGCTTCATTCCTTCTTCTTCAGTTTTTACAAATTTTACATCAATTCGATTCCTAATCTGCTCCAAACACTTGCCGTAAATCGAATTGACCATTAAGTTATAAAAGTCTTTCTCAAATTCGTTATCAACAGCTTTTCTCATATTTGTATTTAAATCTACGTAAGGTTTCATCCATGCTTTTTCTTCAAATTCTAATACTCTGTGAATTTTCGTTAATTCTAGCCCTAAGACTAAACACTGCATCAGGTTTTTATAATATATTACATACT
>LQNS02277718.1:23481492-23505872 GCA_001587735.2 Parhyale hawaiensis
TTGAAGAAAGATCAGTATGAGTAACTGGTGAGAAGGAAGCAAAATGGGCACGAAAGACAGACAAGACGATCGTGACAACGACCCAACGGGTCACGGGTCGTCTAGTTATTATTAAAACTTCACGCTTGAGCTCCCACTGACAGGTAATACAACCCAAATGAAGCATTTGCAACACCGGGAAGCCCAAAACGCTGCTAAAGGAAATCCAGCAAAAACCATTAACAGCCGACTTAAAAGCCTGCAGGCCAACACGACATCTACAATTGTTACTCTAGTATATTAGGTTAGGTTAGTTTAGTTACTTAAATTTGGACCCTCTGTACAACTGTCACCCAAAGTCTTTCCCACCTGTACAATTATCACCCCAGACGCTGTTGGGATGCCAGTTGTATTGTACCGTCCAAAACTAAGGGACAAATTTTCAAACGGCATAACTTTTCCTAACCATGCCAGGAACTTCTTTTTCTTCACACTACTAGCCAGTAAGATGTTGACTATTGTGTTAAAATTTGAGACATGTATGAAGGAAAATAAAAAAGTTGTGAACGAAAAGCTTTTCTCTTGAAATGTATAACGTCCAAAACTAAAGGACAAAAAATGAAAAATTAAATTAATTTCTTATTCAGTTTGCATTTCTTTATTTACATCGAAGACAAAGTTTGACACTGCCATTTGTAAACATTGCTGTTCGTTACATGATGGCACCACTTTAGAAAGTTGATTATATCCTGCGACAAGATATCATCAAGTTGCACAATAAAAATTTCACTATTAGAGAAATTTCTGAGAAGGTAAACCGTTCGAAAAGAATTGTGGGCAGAATAGTGAAGTCGTACGAGGAAACTGGCTGCATTGGTGCCCCTAAGAAAGCCAGTAGACCCCGTAAAACGTCAGTTAGGACAGTGTCATCCAGCGTACGTCATCGAATGATCATTTTACGTCCCCAGCTGCGATAGTAGGGAAATGAATGACACATGTATGAACGTCTCACGTCAGACCGTTTCTCGGTGCCTCCAAGAAATAGGGTTATTTGCAAGACACCCACAGAAGAAACCGCTCGTGAGTGCCAAGAACAAGAAAAAGAGATTAGTGTTTGCAAACATGCATGTTAACTGGTCCCATGAAAATTGGGCTAGAGTGTTTTTCAGTGATGAAAGAAAGTTCAATTTGTTTGGAAATGACGGTAAGAACTTAGAAGACGTGAAGGTGAGAAATTAAAGCGTACTAAGAAGACTATGAAGTCTGGCGGCGGGAGCGTGATGGTTTTAGGTTTGTTCTCTAGTCAAGGGGCATCGCCTCTCGTTCCTTTGCAAACCCGTGTGAATGCTCAAGCGTATAAAAATCAGTTGGAAGGTATTGTCGTGCCTAATGTTCTAAGCTCAGGTGTCCCCAGCTCTATCTTCATGCAAGACAATGCCCCCTGCCACATGGCAAAGACAGTCATGAATTAACTTGAGCAGTAAGATCTCGAAGGTATGGATTGGTCACCACAAAGTCCTGACCTAAATCCAATCGAGAATCTTTGGAAAACACTAGGTGTGAAAGTTGTAGCACGAAACCCTATCGATACGAAAAATTTTAAGATGAGCTCCAAGAGGAATGGGCGATAATTACTGTTGAAGATTGGCAGTCTCTTTCGGTAATGTAGTCGACGATGTGCAGCTGTAATCGAAAGCTAGGGACTATTTACCAAATATTGATTGTTCACTACCATTCTGATAAGTATTTCTAGCAAAATATTGAGGTAAAAGAATTTTTTTCTTGTTCGTCCCTTAGTTTAGACGTTAAAAATTTCAAGAGAAAGGCTTTTCGTTCATAACTTTTTTATTATCTTTCATACGTGTCTCAAATTTTACAAATTTTAATACAATAATCAACATCTTACTGGCTAATAGTGTAAAGAATAAGAAATACATGCAATGGTAAGAAAAAAGTTATGCCGTTTAGAAATTTGTCCCTTAGTTTTGGACGGTACTGTACATGTTATCCGAAAAGCTATAGCCTTCAGCCATTGGTGGTCATAAAGAGAATCGTTATAAAACAAAGTTTAACCGCATTGTCTTGAACTCAATTGGTGAAATAGATGATAATAATAATTGTGCTACACGAGATACGAGTAGTTTACATTATACTTTGTGTCATATAATAGCACAAAGTAAAAAGGTTTAGTAAGTTCTGTGAGAAGAGGATAGCTCTCTTGCATCCTGCCTTTCAAAAAATCAAAGTGGTAATGTGTGGCCATGGGTGTTCAGTTAATGAATGATTCTGCGGGATCCAACATAGGCCTGTGACATTTGCAAGGGCCCGTCTACAAATAATGCAATGAAAATTGGTTGTATGCACTAAGTGGGACTGGCTGTTCTGTGCTGCCTATGCATAGTTATCTCAGGGCATGGTTTAAATGATAGACAGACTTCCGGAGAGCATAATAAAGATATGCAGAAGCTTCCCACAAGATCCCATGAAAAGCCAAAACAGCGTAGCTTCTGATGCATGGGAACCTGTGGGTGAAACCCCGATAGCTTCTGAAAAAGGACCATCTCAAGTACATGCGGGAAGCGATACTCATGATGGGGAAGACGGTAGTCACGAAATGGCACTAAATACTGTTAAGTGGTGACTCCAGAGAGGACTGACGGTCCCAAAATGAGAGAAAACCAAGAATCTGCAAATATTATGCAAAGATCAATGGGAATATGTGATTTCAGGTAATTAGTACGAATTTTTTTAGCCGAAGAGGTGCCCTAGGTTCATGAAATATGACAGATATGGTTGCAGCGGAAAGTGGGAATAGAATCTCTGCCATCGCTTGTTATACATACTAAGAATCGCTCAGGAATGGCGCTTGTTTTGATATCACATGTCCAAAAATATATTTAACAGGAACCAATCAGAAGATTTCATCAGCTCATCAAATGCACAGCTAGGTCAGACGAATACAAAATATGAAGAGACCGTGTGAAAGTCAAATTTCATGCAAGCCAAAGAATACAGTGAAAAGCGTCACTACGCGTGAATGAGACATTGCTACAAATGGCTGTGATGCCATGATATGAATGCGAACAATCAAAATACGTCTTTTTGGTTTCTCATGGGATCTTGTGGGCAGGTTATATATATCCATATTGAGCTCTCAGGAAGCCGATTTACTATTTTAGCCTTGCCCTAAGGTACGAAGAACAATTTGGAAAACCTGCAGAACTTTTTACAGACGACAGCAGCATGCCATGCGCGCCTGACTTCTGTGCTAGAGGTCCCGAGTTCTAGTGGCAAGCCTGGCAAGAGATCATTGGGGCATCCGGAGTGCTGAGTCGATAATTGCTTGGTATGTGGGGTTGGGTGGAGATACCTATACCTGACCAGGAATGGGAGGGTGGGGGCTCTGGTCGTTGAACCTTCCGTTTCGGCGCCATAACTCTTAGCGACTCGTGGTCGGCTGCGGCTCTTCTTACTTCTCTGGGGCAAGTTGGCCTGTATCTGCAACCCGAACCAGTGTGTGTGGGTTTCCCAGAGGAGGGTAAAGTCAAAGTTGACTTTACTTTTACTTTATGAAAATATATGAAAAAAGGGCAGCATGGAGGGCCAGGAGCAACTTTAAGTCCACCTACAGAAGAAAATCCTGCCCAAATGTGGAGGCATGATCATAGAAGACGCCATTAACTCCACACTCGATAAGCTATACCAACACAGTAAGACCAAATGAGTACCAGGAACTTTCTACGAATGAAAACGAAAAACGTAGCAAATTATCTATTATAAACATGTATACGAAGCCTGTAAACAAGCAACTGTGGGAATCAAATGACACCGCAGGATATAATTAACGAGGCATATTCAAAACCACTCGCCGTTACTAAAATTTACCTCGATGGTGCAATCAACGATACAGTAGGGAAACTGAAAATTATGCATCAGGCAGACGTGACTCCAAAGATAGATAGGAAGTGTGGCGGTGTTGTATTGCACGAAAGAGATCACCTTGGTTTCCACACAATGTGCAAATTCGCTAATTGGACGTGTCATTGTATTATTGTTAATTTTGAGTGATACTTGACCTTTCGAGTATTAGGATCTATATCGGTGCATGTCAACGAACAGAAGAATGGGTTTTGCTGCTCAGCAAGCTGAAATAGGGTGCCCTCGCGCCGTGCCATCGTTGTCAACAGCAATTGCATGACGTCCTTCATAATCTACTGAACGAAAGTATTGCCAGCGAGAAATTATTGCAAATTCTTCGCCGTCAACATTTTTTACGGACGGGTGCCCTAGAATACTATTAAGATTATTTTAGATTCCCTCAAGATATTTCAATCTTGCTGTGGCTTAGTAACAGCTGAAATACACATAGCTAACCGATGACAACTGGAACTGATTACCTTACAGTGAAAAATAATCAGCCACCAATATAATAACACTAGTTTGTTTCCCACATACCTAAACAAGCGACAAACATTCGCCTGCAGTATATATTTGTCACATTTGTAAAATGCTTAAGTTCTCGTTGTTAATCATTTGCAACTTATTTTGCAGCGTATTCGTAGAGCCACTCCTCCACGTCTATTTTTAAACGACGGGTATATTACTCAATAAATTTAAATAATTTACACGGGTAATTATCCAAAGTGATAAACGTGACTGAAGAGATTGAATTAGATAGGGTGTAAAAGATAAATGCCGAGCTTCTTCATGCGCCATGTTTGTCTGTTACCCATATATTCTGAGTGGTCTGTATAAATGCATCATATGCTGCTGTATACATTCAATGCTATAAATATCGGAAACAACACAGCAAATGTAAAAGCTCAATTTTCGCACAAAGAAACTCTTCCCAGAATGTCAGAGTTTCAAAAACTTAATCATTTTACTAACACGCATCTGTTCGGGGCCTTGCGTCAGCTGCCATATAAATTTGAATTGATGCCCGCCTTTTACAATAGATGTGATATTATCGCGCCTGTCCAAGCGTTAGTTTGTCCCTCCATATCTCAAGTTCTCAGGCAGCCATAAATTACAGAAAGGGAATGAGGCGTTGCAGAACAGGGCATCAAACATCCAGACCGGCGACACGATCAGGGCGGAAGCCGTAGACAGGGAAGTGGTGCGGGGATGCCCAGGGACGGTCCTGAAAGGCAGACGGTGATTCCTTCTCTGGCAGTTCTTTGCGTTTCTAACATTGCCTGCAAAACTGGTTGTTACTGTCTTTTTTTTCATTTGATTAAAACTAGGATAATTCTAGTATATTAAAGAGAGTAATTATAATACCCGCTCAACTATAAGAACACTACCACAGTCACCGCTAATGCATTTGAGGTAACACGACATATCTAGCAGAAGTCCTTTTTTGTTTAGAAAATAGACCTCAAGAAGCTTCGAGTCAGTGTATTTAAGACGTTAATGTTTTGCTGCTATAACCAGAAAAATTCAGGGACTTGTTTTAATAAGTTTTTTGTGCTTCCCTCACTGTATCTTGTGCCTTATGCGTTTGATAGTCTATATTGATTTCATTGACCGTTTCTTTAGATTTATTAGGACGTACTTACTCTCTAGAACAGAATACATTATCAGTTATTGGTATTAGAACTTGGATTCAGTTACTCACCTTGACAAACAATGAAAAAGTGTTATTCAATGGCTGCTGTCCGAAAATACTAAAAAAAAAATATATTAAACTCTGTTATCAGTCTGTAAACCTGTTGCACCTCGAGTGATTAAATCGTACCAACGGCAGTTTGTTTGTGAGAATCAACATCACTAGTGCAACCTCGCCATGATATTCATATTAGGATACTAACCGACTGAACACTGGTTTTCAACGTGGCGAATATTTGAAAGAACGATTTGCCAACTATGACGTAATATCGTGCAAACAAGCAATTAAATAAGCAAACAAGTAAATAAATACACTTCGCAATCTCAGTACTTATAATATCAATGTATGTTATCATGTCTAGGGAAAAATAAACTGATCATAGGAAACTATTTTTACAGGCACCAACTATAGTGTCATATAAATATTTATCCATGCTTAAAGGGTACACGTTAAATATTCTTTTGAGAAGCAGAGAAGATGGTGGCATAGTGACCCAAAGGCTTATGGGCAGTCTATTATGCCTAAAAAAAACTCTGATAATCTTGTTTGCTTGATTGGTTGTCACCGTGCAAACAATCTTTGCTATTATACATAAGGAATAAACTGAGAGAAGCTCCAAGATTTATAAACAATAATGCTTCAATTGGTTATTTCGATTCAATATCAATATGGAGAAGCTCTGTGACCATTGCATCCTGGATACGGCTCGGAAGTTCTTTTATGTCAGAAAAATATATGTCTCTCGGTAGTTTGACACTTAAAAAATTTAACATAACCTACTCCAAGTCCACTAATCGAGCAAAAGCAAATAAAGTGCTACGAAGCAAAAAAAAAAGTTGACTATGCAAATATCCAATCTAATCTAACACTAAGAATGACCGTCGTGTTTTTATGTATTTATTTATATATTTATATGTTCCCTGTCACGGTCTTAAGAAAAGATAGGAAAAAATTCAGATTTCGTAATCAAGTTTCTTTTCCATGAAAATCGACGACGAGGTTGCAGAAGTCTAAAGTGCATTCTTTATCCCGTCATTATCTGATGCATTTCTTGCCACGTTGGAAATTTTGGCGATCCTGTTCCTTTCTGATGTAATTCAGTATGCAATAATCAACATAATATAATAAACACCCTCGTGTGTTTATATATTTATATGTTTATGTATTATATATTTGCTTGTTTCTGGTCACTCTCTGAAAAAAAATAGGCGAAAAATAGGCCAGATTGCAGATTTTGTAATGAAATTGCCTTTTCATGGAGATCGATGGCAAAAGAAGGATCCTTATTCATTTATTTATCTCAATGTACTTCCTGCTAGAAAGAGTTCTTGACATCGAAATAATGAATCTATTTTGAGCTTCTCTTAGCGCGATCATGGAACCTGATTTTTATCACTTTTTCCATACATCGATACACATTGTAACAAAAAGTGGCGACATAAAAATGTCGTTACCGTTTCGGGATTATATTACCACCTTCAGAACTTAACACAAGGATACCATATACTGTAAATGTCTAAAGCTAAAAATTTATTTCAGTATGCTAACTGTGAGAGAGATACTATCTTGGGGAAGTGTAAAAGACAAAGGACCGGAGTAAGCTTGAGAGGGTCCCAATGTCAGTGCTTGCGCTGTCGAGGCGGCTAGGGAACTTCTGAGGCGGAAGGGATGTACAGTCGAGGGAAAAAATTTCAGTTGTGGATCGTACTGAGGGGAACGGCTGAAGTCATTATATTGAGGCTGGGAGCATTTTTATGAATGTAAATAGATTCTAAAGTTCTGAGTTCTATTGAGTTGGAGAAGTCGATAATGGAGAAGTCTTTCCTACTAATGGGATGGTTATTTTGTTCTGCTTGAAGACGGGAAGCTGAATGAGCAGGTTTTGCAAGTTCTACTGGATATACCTAAATGCTGGTCAATGCGGGCCTTGTAACGCTGCCCGGGGCTGAACACATACGAAGCTTGGCAACTTCTGCAACTGCACCTGTAGACAACACCGGACGGCAAAGGTGTTTTCCGGCCCTTAAATTTCAAATAGAATCCTATGATAATTTTTTTTTAAAAGAAAACCTAAAATTTATACGTGGGTATGCTTCAGAGAGTTAATTGCAGCGACGGTAGTTGTGCTGTAGTACGGGAAGGAGTGGAAAAAATCTAATTATGAGCAGTGGGTGTAGTAATTCCGGGGTTGAATAGTTTGTCTAGAAACAGCTTGCAATAACGGTAGAGAAGGTGGTGGTGATAACCGTTATTCTTGAAGAAAGTCTACTTCGTTTGAAAATGCTAGGTAAAAAGAAGGAAGACAAGTGATATGCCCAAAACAGTATTGTTTTGATTGCATTTATTTTAAATTGGTCATAGCAGTGGATGAAAAAGCTAGTTCCGGGACTCGAAAAAGTTGGCTTCCTTTAGATTTTGGTGGTCAGTGTTGAGCCCTGATTTGCGACTAGGAGGTCCAGAAATGCTATGGAATTATTTGATTGGTTATCAGCGGTGAACTTTATGTTGGGGTGTTTACTATTTAAATATTGTAAAAATAGATCTGAACCGGCTGGGTTTTTGAAGATGAGGAACGTGTCGTCTACGTAGCGCTTATAACAGATGGGTTTGAAGTTAGTCGGGCATTCGTGAGGCCATATTGCTTCGTGATGACATAAAAACATCATGTTCTCTAGCGACGGACCGAGCGGGGAACCCATGGAGACTCCTTCGGTTTGTTTGCATAGTCTATTGTTGAAAATGAAAAATGAGTCTTTAATGGCTAAATTGAGAGATGAGGAGTTGTTAGTAATGTTAAAAGACATAAATGATTAAATTTTGGTGCAGATCGGTTTGTTGGTTTGTATGTTTCACTCATGTTTGTCATAATGTTTGTTAGCAGCTTAATTCAAAAAGTTATGAACGGATCTTCACGAAACTTTCACAAGCTGTTAATACCATCAAAGGGCACAAATGATTAGATTTTGGAGTTGATACAAAGAAACACATGGTTTCACAGCCATATTGAATTTTCGTTACCGTTGCCTCGCTTGGCGGAAGTATGCGCTCTCGGAGTGCTCTAGTTATTTATATATTTCGTCTCACGTTCCCAACGAAATAGATAGGCAAAAATAGGCCAGGTTGTAAATTTTGTAATTAAGTAGCGTTTTCATGGAGATCGATGAGCAGAGTGAAATAAGATGGCAGAAGGGAAATCTTTATGGCTTTCTGTGATTGCATCCCTTGCTTTAAACAGTTCTTGACGTCGAAACAATGAAAATATTTGCAGCTTCTCTTAGCATTGCCATGGGAGTCTGATTTTATAATTGCAGTACATAGATGATAAACGAAGACCACAAGAAGCGATAGTTTTCTACAGGGCAGTAGACGGAGTTATTTCTTCTAGCTTGATACCTTTCTTTGACGGAGCAGTTTTTGCTTCAAGCGAAAAACTTAGATGAGCTGAAAGCTAATCCTTCGCTATCTTCGATGTGCTGCGCGAATTTAATTATGGCTTGCTGCTTGGTAGTGGGAGATTTTCCGCATGTCACCAACTCTGGGGGACGATTGAGTTACTTAGATGAACTGAAAAAAAAACACTTATCTTTCATGATAATTTGAATCGGCTGTTCCAGAGTATTGATCAGAAACATCAACAAGAAAAGCAGCGTCGTCAGTAATTCCTCGCTATCATGTTTGACAGCGCGCGTACTCAAGTCCACTATACATATAATAAAACTCAGTTGTAAGTCGCTTGCTTGCTAGCTCCTTCCCTTGCTTCAATGTTGGTCCGGCTCTCCGTTACACAGTTAAGAGTTTAAAAGGAGAAAATTCATGTACTAAAGAACAAGTTGAGATACCATACAATTTCAGCGTTTGGGGTACCTGTGACAAATATAGCTCTGGATCTCCGGGTCTGGATTCCGGGCTCTGGATCTCCGGCCTCTGGATCCTGGGCGCGCTACCGTCGTTCACGACACCTTGTGTGCGTGTTTGTGTAAGTAGATCGTGTGCGTGTGAGCGGCGTTCAAGTAGGCGTGCCGCGCTGCTCGCTGTATCGCTGATTAAGTTAGGTAACGTTAAGTAACGTTAGGTAGGGTTAGAAAGGTTAGCTTGGGTTAAGTTGGATTAGGTTAGGTAAAGTTAGGTTAGGCTAGAAAGTTAGGTAGGGAGGTTAGGCTAGGTAAGGGTAGGTTTGGTTAGGCTAGGTTAGGTTAGCTTCGCTTAGCTAGTGTATATTTTAGTGGTGGCGCACGTAGGAAAGCTTACGTGACAGCAAAGGTGTCGTGAACGACGGTAGTGCATCCCGGGCTCTGGATCCCCGCTTTCATTGCTGAATAATATCGTAGTAGTTGAATCTTCACGCTGAGCAGACGGTTTTTTATATTAAATTTACATCGCAGCCAAAGTTCGACGCTGGAGGTTCAACAATCAATTGGTATCCACAATACGGTGAGCTCTGGGCATTTCCAGTGAATTCTTTTGACTGAACTATATTTTTCTTAGTGCAGCTTAACGCTTAATCAATTCCAAGCTGATATTCACTCCTTATCTTGATGGGGATATTTTGCTATCGCAAAACTCATGGTTGTACAGCTTGCGTTTCACGAAAGGAAGATCAGGCCTGCAGGGATGAGACATGTAATACAGCAAAACCTACTGTATACTGGGAACCGGAACAATAAAAAGCTCAATCACAAGATTTTTGCCGTCATTTTTGGCGGCTGGGCCCTCTACTATATAATAATACACAGCTGAAGGTTGTTTGCTATTTTGGTGCTCCTTTGGTTGATGCTTCTCTCCATGACGGTCTTAAGGAATTAGGTAGGAGAAAATTCATTTTCTGGAAAACAACATGAGATTATCATGGAATAATGTATATTATGTTCTTCTGCTTGTGGTTCCATACGCATGTGCGTCTGCCCAATCATTTGCACGTTTCGCTTTCGGTATTAGGCAAAAATTCAACTTGCAAGAAGCTCTCATTTTGGCTGGAAGGAATTTCAACCACAGCTGTGCTTTTCGCATTGCTAGAAAAAAAATGTCAGTCAATTTTGAATCGAAGACACGGAATTCATTTTACACGAATCATATTTACCGATTACCATTGTTTCTCACGCTATATTATAATCAGTTTATTTGTGCCTTTTGAAATTATTCGTAATACGGCTTAGCCCTATCTGCTCCAAGGCGGTACAAAATTGTAGCGCCCTACCGTTTTTCGTTCACAGTTCTGCTCCCAGCGATATTCACCTCCCAAAACTCCCCGACTTTTCTCAATTGAACATGAGTATCAATAAAATTCTAAGTACCCGCACATTACAACCAAACGTATACATATATATATTTCACAAAATTAGATATGAAAACATTTCCGAGTAGATTTTCTTTTTATAAAAAAAGAACTATCAAAATTATTACTAAAAGACAGCAACAAGGCTAGAATGAAAAATAGAAGCGATTATACGTTCAGCTCGTGAAAGTTTGAAAATTACTGCAGATGTGCTGCCGGAGTATTCACCCTGTACTGTCCGGGGATGTTTTCTTATATTCGAATTTAATTGACATTAAAATTACTCTGAGGAACTATTTTTTTAATTAAATAGGCGGAAGAATAGTTGAATAAATGGCCTTTGAGACTATGAAGAAAAAACTCTGATATTGATAAAGTTATAAGCCTTTTTAGTGGGCGGTACAAATTTGTACGGCCTTGACGTTCAAACGGCTGAAAAAAATTTGCAGCGGATAGGGTTAATGTGCAGCTGGGATACGGCACGGGAGCAAAATGTGGACCGTTTTGGACATCGCGTCTCTACTCTAAGGTGTTCTTTGAAGCGAAAGTTAATGTCTTGGGAAATACAATGATATTAAGCAACAGAGAGAAAGAAATAACCTTTATTTTTCGTATGAATGCTGTGTTCAGAAAGGTTAGGGCCCAGTACCCTGAGGTTTTCAGTATTAACCTTAACTAAAGAATAACACTAAACACTAACATGAAAGAGAGCTAGCATCTAGTACGTTGAGTCACTAGCACTATGCCTACATATCATTAATGAGAGGATACGAGAAACATCGGCTACACAGAGTTAACGCGAAGAGAGTTACGGTAACACAAGAAGCTGTTGTTGAAGAAATTGGCCGCTTCTGTTTTACTTTCTTCCACAGCTATCGCATCAGTTAAAGTAGAAAAAATGATTGGCTACTTTTCTTTATCAACGGGTCTCTCAATAGTATGAAAAACATCGCGTACTCCGTGGAAAACTGGAAATGTGTCAAATTATGTAGCGCTAAATTACCTGTAAACCATAGGAATTTGAGCTTAGGAAACACGTGCAAATATTTCGAAGAACAATGAAAGAAGTACCTTCTTACCCATGCCTTTATCAATATACAAGTTGCCAAGTGTTTGTTGAGAGAACATTTGAGAGGTTCACCAGGAAAATCTGAGTACCAAGATAACTTAGACGAGGTTCATCAAGGCAGATGGACTATTTTCCATTAAACGTAGTTTGTTGAGGTTAAATGACCTACATTAATTTAGACGGGTTATGTTAAGTAATTAGCACTACCATTTAGGTTAAACAAAGTAAGTGAAAACATTAATTGACCGTAAGATTTCTTCGGATTTCTCCAGTATGATATGATTCTCTTTTCGAGTGTGGTAGATGAAAGGCGGCAACTTTGATAGAGTTTTGAATTCTGTTAAGCATTAGCTATTTCGCATACTTTTAGTTACAATTCTTCGTAGCAATTAGAAAGGACAGTCTTTGTTAAAGTTTTCGTTTCTGCTGTGCAAAACCATTGTCACTTATGTTATCCTTTGCTGATTTTTTTCGTTGTAGTTGAAACTTCACATTTAGCAAAGCACAAAATATTTTCAATTGGTATTACAGCCAAATTTTGATCCTGAAAATTCAGTTATCTGCTGGTATCCAGGATACAGTAAGCGGCCAACTTTCCTCACTTTAATGCAGTGTTTCCCATTGGGAGTGCATATGAACCTACGGACCACCTGTGGATCACGCACGGACCCCCTGTTAAGGCCGCTTGATCCCTGTGTTCTATTAAGATTAGGAAGAATGAGAGACGTGACATATTTTGCCCATCCTTTTATAGATGCAGAGTCAAGTTTGTCTCTTTTCATTTCTGCAGTCAGTTACTGTTTCTTATCCTTGGTGTGCAGTCCTCTAGTATTTCGGTAAGTTTTATATGTGAAATTATTTAGGGGTATTGTGCTGTGAAATTACCGTTAGATGACCAAGCTGGGCAGTTATTTAGATGCGCATTTTAACCGATTATACTAGAATAGAACAAATTTATAATTATACAGAATATTGATGTTAGCTTTTATTTTTCTTTGCAGAAACTATTTACACAAAACCAGATTTCGCTCGAGCCTATGTACAGCTTGAATATTTGTGCTTGTTCTAAAAATAAAACGAACATGTTGATGCCTCTTTATTTACGCCCTCTTTTAATATTATAGTACGAAATACTATTCTAATAGCCAAGGACCTTAAACTCACTCAGACGGTCTTTACACCCCCTATCTGGTTCATGACGATTGAAGCTTCTTTGGCAATATTACATTGTTTTTATCCCATAGATGGTAATAATTACAGATAATTTTAAGGTTATAGGAGGAAAAACATAAGCTTAAACAGCTTATAGTTACCCCTAAATGCTTTTGCTCGATCACAAAAACCTAGATTTTTCTTTTTCAAAAACAGCGAAACAGCCTATGCTAACCATCATGCAAATTGTCATTTTGAGCGACTCAAATTAAACTCAAGAGAGTTAAAGGCAAAAACTCGTAGGGTGTCAATTATGGTCTGTTCTGTGATGTCACGTGACTGTGATATGTTATATGTTTGGCGTATGTTGTTATGCCACTGCCGTTATGTATTGACTGAAAGGCAATAGCCTGGAAACCATCGGCACCTACAATACTCATTCAGTACGTAGCATACTATGTTAGTGCCATTTTAATGGCGGGGATCTGTGTGTTTCTGGGCGATTTCACAAGGGTCCATAGAAAACTGATCTTTAGGAACCACACGCTCCTTCAATGGTAGACCAAGCCTGCAGGTATGAGGCATAATTTTTACAACAAAATCTGAAACGCAAGCAAAAACTCGAAAAAAGCTCATGTGAGGGATGCAGGTGGTCGCCGCACAACTTGCAATTTGTCTGGGCCTGGAAAATGGTCCAATTGCGTACAGGTACTAGAGAAATCATTGGACGCAGCCTGATATTCTACATATCTGGATAGAAATTTTTCATGAAACTTTTAACAAGTCATGAAATTATGACAATTTGAATTTTCCAGCGAGATGAGCCCGGAATATGCAGAACATGTACCAAAAATATCAAGCTGCGTCTATCAGTTTGTCGTGGGACTGTACCGATCAGAACAACTTCTTGACGTAGAGACCCAGGCCTGTACTTTAAGAGGCCTTGGTAGGGCTCAGTAGTTTCAAGGTATTTCACGCAAAGTTTTGGTGAATCCAGGTCTTCTCAGAAAACTGGGGTGGGGATCAGGAGATCAGGTTAAGCATGGAACTGGACCTAGATACGGGCGTAGCATGAAGGTCCCTGGATGTGGCATAAAGGTTACCAAGCCCGTGACAGGGACAATTAGAGTGAGAGATTGCTGCATAGAATTGACAGTGTGTCATATCCAGATAGTCCTTGTTGGGGAGCCCCGACGTTTCGGCATGGAGGTGGTTCGGGGGAGTTGAACTGCAACTGCCTGATCTGCGTCTTTCGTAATGTTTCCTCGTGAGTGTCAGTTCTGGAGCCCAGACCATACTGGGATGAGTTGGTACCGGTCGTATGAACGGCTTATATAGCGTGGTAAGGGACTCGCTCGAGTGACTTCGCTCTGGTATTCTCAATGCAGCAGAAACGGGGTCCAAATGTGATTCCCCAGCCGAAATCCACTCAAAGACATTTGCTGTAGAACTGACTTGAAAGAAATTGGGCTCCCGAACAAGATATTAGGAGGTAAGTTCCAGGGTAATTGGGGGTAATTGGATGAGGTAATTCATGTAATCGGTGACTTTGGGTACGAAACCTTATTCCCATTGGAGGTAAGCCTCTCCTCTAGTAGCAGAAACTAGAAAGCACTCCTGTAGATTCTTTGACGCTGTCTCGACGTAGTGGTATTGAGATACAGTGGTCAAGTCGTCAATATAAAAGGCTATATAGACTCTTTGGATCAAAGATGTGAGCAGATCACGTAGGAAAACATTAATGAGAAATGGGGAAATGACAGCACTTCGTGGGACGCCATTATGGCTTAATCTAGCTTTGGATATTCATCCAATTAGCGAGCTGCTTTCTGCAGTTCTGTTGGATGTCCGTATCTAGTATTTTAAACACTAATACGTTGCAGGGACTGTGTCACAGGCTTTGGATATATCTGTAGTGCGGTGAAGGCATTGCAGAGGCTGTTTACTGTGGTTGATGCCCTGAGGGGTTAGCAGGGTAGAGGTAGAATGCAAGGTCAGAAATCGTGTTGCGCATGATGTAGCGCGAGAGCGGGTCCAATTGGTCCAGGTACAAGCTTCTCCATGGAAGACCGCGTAGAGATTGGGCAATAACGATCCAGGGCGATAGAAGGACGGCGGGTAGGAAGCTTATGCGGATTAAGTATTGGGATGATGTGCTGGAGGCGAGCTGCCATAGGGTGGGATGGGATTTCTTCTGATGAGCAGGTTAAATAGCATAGCCAAGTCTCTAGAAGCACTCAGCCCGAGATTTCTGAGGTGTTGGTAAGCGACACCATTGGGGCCATGGGCCACTCATTTTAACATCTGTTGATGGCATCTGCTATCGTTTGGGTGTTGAATTCAGGGGGAAAAGGATCGACTAGTCCCCAGTCGATAGAGGCGGTGCTCGATTAGATTATTTTAAGAGTTAGGTGACAGACGCCGTGGATGAGTAATATTTTGATCAACCGATTTATCTGTTCTCTTGGAGAGGAGATAAAGGTTGAGTTTAACTAGAGTTCTGCCTCGTGGGTAAAATATAATGCCTGGTGGGAGTGTAGGCTCAGAGCTAATTTTCACAACTTTGTAGGAGAGGTCCGGTTCTTGGTAGAGCGCGGGATCTCTCTGTATTCTGGCATTTATGTCTATGGAATGGTACATGATCCTGTCTATAGTTTCCCTGGTGCGATTTCTAAATCGCGAAGTTTTCAGTCTAGTACATCGAGAGAAAACGAAGGATTATAACTGCATTTTTGGCAGGCAAGAATATAGCCCGCGTGGCGTCGTGGCAGCGTTCGTGCACAGTAGGCAGCAGCTGCATGGTTTATTGAACGAAAAGTAGAGGCACTGTAGGATTCAAGACAGTGTTCACGTCTGTCGAAACGAGGCTCAGGCAGCCAGCCCGTAACTTAGGAAAGTGTGACGCGGCCTGGGTAGGGTTGGGAAGTTTATCTGGAGTGCAATGAACTTAATAGAAAAGTCAGCTGATGAAAGATCCCACTCGACTGACCTCGTCGCTATCGTGGAGGCATTCAGAGAAGCAAACATAACATCGGGAGAAATTTGTCAGTCTATGGTGCAAGGAGATCTCGTGGAGTCTTGGGATCATTTAGAGTGATCAATCCCTTAAACATAGCCCCGGCGAGAAGGGCTCCAGGAGCATCCATCTCCTGAGACGAGAACCAGGATACGTTGAGCGATGAAGTGACCCAGGATCAGGGTTTTCCCTTGATTCCAGTGGGGACAGGTGTGGGGAGTGTTGGGGGAGGGGAGGGGAGGGGGGTGCAGAAGAAGGATTGTGGGATGTGCGAGCAGAAACAAACATTTCGAAGGGACCGTGCCGTACTGATAAAGGCCATCACCGCATAGGAACACGTTAATGTACCGAAAATATTTACCGACTATCAAGTTCTTACTTTTAGATGGAATCATGTGAAAAAATAAATTCGGGTGTTCAACCTATAGCTCAGCCTACTGAACCATAGAACTAAGACGAAAAAAAAAATCAGACTGCTGTGTAGACTAGAATGGTGTTGCGTGCCTGGGTCAATTGCTCATGCAGTGACTGCTGGCCAGAATGTAACATGAACGAGTCTCTACAGTGCGTATCCTATGTGGTTAAAGATTTGTTTTATGCATATTTATATCATTAAAATGGTAGCAGTTAAGGAGAATTTGGCCAGGGAAATCAAGAGACACCAGATTACTCACCTGCTTGAGATAAAACTTCCCGTTGCAACAAAAAGAAAAACGCCAAAGAAAAAGAGCGAGGCAGAGGAAGCAAAAAGAGCTGAATCATCATGAATTACCTGCAACCAAGCAAAAGAACTAGTTAAAGTAATTAGAGTTACTACTTGCATCTACTTCACTTCTAACCTCCTCAAAAATTCAAGGTTTGGGGGTTTTGGAGTTGCTTGTGAACTTCACTACGTTGTGCGATAAATATTTATGGACCCCTCTTACATTCACACCTACTCGGGTAACACACATGCAAACCTTATAGAACCTTTACTATTTTTTTTACACAGCTGTAACAACGGCAATGCACTTCCCTCCCCATCGTTTTATGAAGTTCTATGAACCTCAGCCCAGATTAATTCTGGTAACTACAACACTACAACATTGTGAAGACCAGCCCGCAAATGTGTCTCACTGCAAACGTTGTACGTTGTAAGTTCTTTTATGAAGCTCAAGTAACTCTTAATACATAAAAGTCCACATAACATGCAGCCAGTTCTCGCAGTGGCCGGGCGCACAGGGGCTTGTCCATGACGGTTATCCGTTACAAGTGTGGGGCTCATACATCGCTTTCGCTTAGCATGTAGAGATGCTATAAGTTACGAGACCGTTACTCATACAATTTTGTAACGTTAGTAAATCTGAGGCTTTGTTTATAGATATCAGCAGGTTCAGCTTCAAGTCATGACTTTCACTTTGGACCTCGGTGTTTCATCAGTTTAAAAATGTTTTCCCTGCAGGAAATCCATGGTTGGAAACAGCAGTTAGGAGTCAGATGGTGCCAGTTTAGGAGAATAATGGGGACCGTATCAGAGTTTCTCTCCCCTAAGAGTGTGCTTTCGCCCGGGCAGTTTTGTAGTTGTGGACCAGGTTGTCATGGAGGACATGAACTCCTTTGGTCTACCGTACATACCATTAGGGGTTTCATCTCGGAATTGCGGACAATTTGGAGTGAATTTTAAATTCAAAGCAGCAGTTCAAAATTTTGGAAAATGTTATAATGTTACACGTAGGGTTTTTTTTCGTGAAACAGCCTGTTTACAAGGCAAGCGGCAAGTAAAACTCGTATACTTTAAAAAATCGAGACATCCATTGAAGGATCAACACAATAGAACTTTGTACCCTGCACGCAGCTTAAGGCGCCCGAAAATATGCTGCGTCTCCTTAAGTATTGAAAATCACGGTCTTCATCTTTCCCAGTTACGGCAAATTTGATGAGATATCCGGAGCTTTACTAGTAACACTTGCAATACACCAGCTGAATTGACGGCCGACATTATAGAGAACCTTTTAGAAGTAACAGTTCCAATTACAGTTCTAGGCAACAAAACGTTCGATCATTTTGTACTGTGTACGAGAACAAAATGCGATTCTAAAAACGCCTTTTAAGTGAAGGACTGCATAGAGTTCCGAAAACGTGTTGTTTACGTTGTGTTCCTGGTGGATATTCCGTTACCGGAGCAATGCAGTCTGTCTGAAATTGAGCATAACATAGGACAAATTCTAGTTCTTTAAACCTCTGCACAATATGGGAGACATATAACAGTCACGGAAAGTTTTTTTTTTTTTGGCATCATACACAATTCACAGCACGACCAACGTACTAAGCGGGCTACAAGACTTCGTTTTGTATCTTTAACTGCTTGAACTGAGTGTAGTTGTTCGAACGCAAAATCCCGCCTAAACTTAGTCTCCTCTGGGTTCCCTTGTGAATCTCGCATATGTTGTCAGAAGGGAATTCGCTCTTGTATCTTGATCAAGACTTAGAATAACGAAAGCGCTTCCTGTATTGTTCATCTAATATGGTATTTGAACGCCTGTTCTAAGATTTGTTTCCCATGGTTTACGCCTAACTTAACCCAATATATTCTTAAACATTTCCATTTTGTTTATCGGCGAATCCGTTTTTTTCCCACTATCAATGGGCCCGTGGATATGGAACGATAACCATTATTTCTCTGCTTTATATGATGTGACTAGAGGGCCCAGTCGTCAACAAATGACGGCGATAATTTAGTTATTAAGCTCTTTGATGTTCCGGTTCGCAGTATAAGTTTTGCTGCAAAATAGGTCTCATACTTGCAGGCGTGATCGTCCATTAATGGAAAACAAGTTGGAGCTATTGGTCAAACGTTGAGTAACACTAAGAAAACGTAGTTCTATCAAAAGAATTTACCGGAAATGCTCAGGGCTTACCGTACGGTAATCTGGATACCAGCAACCCCGGTAAAACCTATAGAGTGAAATTTGGCTATATTGTGATTTGAATTTAAAAAGACATCAGTTCAGCGTGAAGCTTCAACTGGTACGAAAAGATTCAGCTCGAGAAAGCATAAGCGAAATGAATTATGCCCGAGAGGAACGAAAACTCTAACAGAGACGAAGCCTCTCAAGCTGTTACGAAAGAATTCAGCTAAAAAAATGTGCGAAATAGCTTATGTCAGACGGGATCAAAAGTACGTACCACCTTTCATCTACCACGCTCAAAAGAAAAATCATCATCGTCATATCGAAAAGTACTGAGCTTGCTTTCAAAGCGAAGCGAGATTCACAAAATACGGTATTTCCACTTTTGACCACATATTTCAGAAGCTATACTTGCCACCGTTACTACAAGCGCTGAAATTTTAATGGTATCTCAACTTCTTTTTCAAGAGATGAATTTCCTCCTATTTAAATCTTCAACAGCGTGACGGAGAGACAGACCAACCAAAGAGCGAGCGAGAGAGCGAGAGCAAGCGAGTAAGCGGCCAACAACTGCGTATTATTATATAGTGGATCGCTGTCGAACACAGTTTAACAAGCAGCCAATTTCTTCAATAACTGCTTGCTGTGTTACCGTATCTACCGGTTCTCAAAATGTCATTACCTTTCCTTAGACATCGCACTTACGCTTCAAAAATACTTCAGAGTCGAGATGCCTAAAACTGCCTAGTGGGCTCTTGCACCGTATCCTAGCTACGCATCTGGCGATATTTAGTCTCCCATGAGCCAGCAGTAAAGTGAATTTCAATTGTGGAGAAAAAATATGGAAATCGCTCGACATGATAGGCTACCAGTGAAGTAAACTTTTATCTTCACTTCAAAACTGACGGAAAATTTTTTACAGGAAATGAAAGAAGCCCAGCTATAGTTGAAATTCTTCCCAGCCAAAATGAGAGTGTTGCAAGTTGAACAGCTGAAATTTTCCTTATCTAATACTGAATGCGTAACGTGCACACACACGGTCGGACTGACCTATGGAACCATAATCCACTATATAATAAAACACAGTTATTGGTACCCCGCTTGCTTGCTCTCTTGCTCCCTTGCTCTCTTGCTTGCCCCAATGTCTGTCCGTCTCCGTCACGCAGAGTTTAATAGAAAAAAATTCATGTACTGAAAAACATGGTGAGATACCATACAATTTCAGCGTTTGGGGTACCGGTGACAAATATGGCTCTGGATCTCCGGCCTCTGGATCCCCAGCCTCTAGATCTCCGCTTTCATTGCTGAATGATATCGTAGTAGTTAAATCTTCACGCTGAGCAGACGTCTTTCTATATTGAATTTACATCACAACCAAAGTTCGACGCTGGAGGTTCAAAAATCAGTTGTTATCCACAATATGGTGAGCCCAGGGCATTTCCAGTGAATTCTTTTCAATTAACGATATTTTCTTAGTGCTGCTTAACGCTTGATCAATTCCAAGCTGATGTTCACTCCTCATCTTGCTGGGGGATATTTTGGTATCGCAAAACTCATGGTTGTACAGCTTGGGTTTCACGAATGGAAGATCAGGCCTGCAGGGATGAGACCTGTTATACAGCAAAACCTATACTGGGAACCGGAACAATAAAAAGCCCAATTACAAAATTTTTGCCGGTATTTTTGACGGCTGGCCCCCCTAGTGAGAATGATATTATAGACTAAGGGACCAGTGCGTGAAAAAAATTAACGCAATAATCGATATTTTTGGTCTCTTCTATGACTTGCCGCTCCCACATTTTCCCGCTCGCGCTTATTAGCAGCTCTTATTCCTTTGAAGCCACTCTCAAAATAAATAATAACCTGGATATCACATTCGCCTTTTTTTTAGCAAGAGCTATTTCATCGACAGTTGAAACAAAGTTGAAAGAATGACTGATGCATCTAAATTATCTACGAGAAAAATTCAGAATTAGGATGAATGAAAGTGCTTAGAAAGTATCAGATATCTTCAGTGCTTCGATTTCAACTTTGTCAGTGCAAAACGTGCATTCAATTAAGGTTGTGGTAGACATTTGCCATCGTCTGCAACAGTGCAACCTGGCCAAAGTTTCACCTGTTTTCGTAAAGCGTGATAGAAAATGAACAAATAAACAAGCTGACAGATAAATATGTGTCTGCAGTCTTTATTATATTGTAGATTTAAAGTTGATGATAAACGTAAAAATGTAGGGTAACAAGACACATGATCTGTATGTCTTGTTTCTGCTTTAATAAAATTTGAATGGAAAACTGAGATTTCTCTTAAATCCTACAGAAAATGTTAGCTCCTGAAATTCAACATTAAAGTTCCTACAGTAATCCACACTTAATAACAATGAAATTATCTACAAGCTGCTATTCAAAAGTATTAAATAATTTGTGTTTTAAACCTATTGTTACAGCACCCTTTTTGCCAATTTCCACCAACTTATATCACAGTGCTTTTTGCCTACGCTGAGGGGTGAACGTTACGACTCTCATTTCGATAATCGATATATAAAACTGATTTTTCGCAAATACAAGTTGATAGTAACAGCTGATAATTCGGATCTTTTCTATTCTCGTTTGTCACTTATTACCCTGTATTTGCACAGTATAATGCTGCACATTAGCCTGTAAAATCATTCTGCTTTAAAGATGCAATAGTACAAGTTGCCAAAGCGCCTATGTTTATTTTGCATAGGAATAGGCATTTCCATAACAGACAGGAGATTTTTCTCCCCTTAACAATCAGTGAAACGATAAGTTCACACAGACAATATCAGCGGTAGTTTTTTTTGTGGTAGTTGCTAAGTCGTAGTTCTAAACAATTGAGCATGGGATGTGGAAATCCGGGAACGATCACAACAAAACTTGAAGGTGTTTCAAACAACATTTTTTTAAGTTGCCCTACTAACAACAGAAATTTTCATTCCAATCATCTTCTGATTTTGTGCAGCTGTTCCTCTTCAGGAATGCGTCGATAAATTGCACCGGAAATTCCCGTTAGCTCTTCACTCCATAGAGATATAAATCGTCTCACGGAGAGCCAGGCGCATCATTCCCCACCTCTGCCTGAGAGCGCCAGTCTTATTTCCAGCGACAACCGTCATTGGGAAGGACCAGGAACACAAATTTCAATTTANTAGCTTCCTTTTCTGCGTTCTCGCTCTTTCTCCCAGAAATTGAGATATACAGCGACATGTGTTTAGCCACCCGGCCAGGGAGCGCAAGATATGCCCGTGCTTGGCCAACGAATTGCGACGAAAACTGACGCTTTTTTTTTTATTTCCCAAGCCCCTATGGCATTTCAGCTCGGAAAATAATAAATTTCTACTGTATTGACGCTGCGACGAGATAAATTTCGCACTACTGATATGCGCTGCAGTGTGAATTGAAATGTTTCTATTTCAAACACTTCAAATAGAAGAAGCTTTCGCCTGCTGTTTTTACGTTTCACTAAATGGATTTATTAAATATGAATCAACTGATTCAGCGAGATATTAATGGACATGTGCAATATTCTTGATAGTTTACTCATTAATGTCATATGAGTTAAAATTTTTTCCATCATAATTATATTAGGTCTATATATGTTCTCCTAGAAATATTGTTTCCCATATGTTTATAGAAACGTGGATTTACATGTAGGCCACATTGGCAACGCAGTATCCCCGCTGTTTTGTACACACGCCCAATGCTGTGACTATACTGTAGGCCTACGTACCATGCTGGCCATAACTAGGACAATGGACTTAAAGGACCCATTGGTGTTCATTGACTCAAATAGTCACGTACCGTTCATGTACTTTGCTGCACATGGGACACAACACGTTTGTTTATCTATGGTAACCAGTACCATACACAAACGTCTGTAAGTTGCCAAATACAGTGCAGTTCATTTTGAATAGCGAGTGTGTTAGATTAGATAGTTTCCGACAGATAGAGTAAGATAGGCTCAGACCCGCTCCGAACTGTTGCCGTTATGTCAATACAAATAAAAGCCGGGGTCACCCAGCAGAAAATCACAACAACTGGGACGGCTGTGTAAATATAATCACGAGCAGCAGGTTGGCTGAGGTGCCGACTCGTAGTCTTGACACCGGGCCTCACTGAGCCTCCTCACCGATAACTTCATGTGTGGATGTGCGATGCATACTGTGGCCCCGGCACGAATCTAATCAAGGTGGATAATGGAACAAAGTTGCCTCGGAAAAATGATGCAGCGAGATGATAAATAACGGGCTTTGGAGGAGGAATTCGAAGCAACGAATGGTATTGCTCCCCTGTCTTCTCCATAGAATTTTGGAACGTGTCGACTGTCTGCGCTCCTGACGACTAACCAGGAAAACCCGTTTTCAAGTATTCACAGGGAAGTACGGGAAGAATGACTGGGCCTTTGTACTCTTTCGAGGTAGATGTTTGAGCTTTCGCTTAATAATTTGGAAGCGATCTTCTAATCTGTATTGAAGAATCCCACTGTCGTGACTTTGTTGGAGCCATTCCTAGAGTTAAATATTCCTATGAATTGCCCCGTGAGGTGTGTTTGTTCGAGAGAAATGAGTGTGCTCTCTCTCTTTTCCTCACAGCTTGGTCTACGTACAACGTTACAAACACCGCTTTTGTTGAGACATGTAGAGGCAAATTAATCCGCAGACGAAAGGCTTAACTCTGTTGCTTTGCACTGGACTCTCGCGATTACGCTTTTGCTGAACAGCAATATTCTCCATCTCGTTCCTAACTTCAATTGAATTTTTTCCTTTCTTTTTTTATTCAGCACTTAACCGTCACTCAAATAATGAACTGCGTCTCCGTATTCATAAAACATAATGCACTTACTTAAATGCACATTTTTGAACCAACTAAGGCTGCATTATCCAAAGACAAAGAAAATAACTATATATACAGTTGCGATCATAATTAAGGGACAAAAATAAAAAAATTCATATCTCAAAAACTGTAAAAGGTTCAACGGTGAAATTTTAACACAAAAGAGGTATTGGGATACCTAATAATATGCTAAGAATTTATTACGATCCAAAGGATAAGAAAAAGTTATGTATATTTAACTTATAATTATGAATTTAGTGTGAGCAAAATTAAGGGACACTTGACAAAAACGCAAAAAAAAAACAAATTTATCAAAAACCTTCATCCTAATCAATATTTTGTGAACGATCCTTTATGTTTGATGACTTCAACACATCTTCGAGGGCAAGATTTAATTAAATTGCCGCATCGTTCAATATCAATCCTGCCCCATTCCTCTTGAAGCTTTGTCCACAAATCCTCAGTGTTGGTTGGATTTCGAGCCATGACTTTCTCACCCAAGACTTTCCACAGGTTCTCTATGGGGTTGAGGTCAGGACTTT